>JAJJWW010003854.1:0-170204 GCA_023531295.1 Papaver armeniacum | reverse complement strand
GTGCGAGCATAACCAAAGACCAAGGGAAAAAAGACCAAAATTTGGGTTTAGTCCTTCTTTGTGTCTTCTACGAGCGAGAAGACTAAATTTGGTGGGGCGTAAATTATAAGTTCGCTAGATGGTGGAGCGTACATTATAAGTTCGCCCGATGGAGCGAGATCCTTTCACGTGCTTGGAAAAAAAAAAAAAAAAAAAAAAGTTTATGGGGCGGGGTATAATGCACCCCATTCAAGAACAAATATCAAATGATGGGCGAAGGTATAATGCCCGCCCCAACATATTAAAAAAATATAGCCGAGGCGAACGTATAGTTTATTTCGCCTGGTGTGGGGCGTTAACTTTATGCCCGCATGTTGTGAGCGTTAACTATACGTTCGCACAGTTTGGGGCGTTAATTATACGTTCGCTCGACTAAAAATTTGGGTTTGGTCTTGGTCCCAGGACCAAATATAATGATGCAGGATTTAGTCGATGGTGCAGGATTTGGTCGATGGTCCGTCCCGCTACGCCTGGTTTTTTTACCAAATAAATGGGTTTAGTCGCCCACGGCAGTTGCTCTTAGTCCGTGTAATAGGCATGTCCATAACATCTCTGACGGTTTGACCACTGAAACTAACTTATGGTTTTAATAGTTCACTGGCTGGAACTAACTTATTTTAGGGGATGTTTGGTAACCATTATTTTAATGGATTATCAGCTTATAATCCTTTATGCAGATTATAATGGATTCTATATGCGTTTGGTAACCATTATAATAATTACTTATTTTACCTGGCATTTTTAGGGGCGACTCCAAAAGAATTAGGTGCGACTTTTTTATTCCCAACCCATATACACCGTTAAGGGATGTCCAAAAACGCGGAGAATACGTTAATGCCCTTACATAATCGGAATATTTTGTGCCCGGTGTATTATAAAGAAATCGGAAGCTTAGTAACGATATTATACTACCGATTAATATCGATTTTGTGCCTAACGCGCATCGGCTTCTATAACAATCGGTAGGAGCAAGAACCTCAATAGACTACCAATTATAGTAGCTCTAAATTCCCAAAATTGGTGATTTCGTCAAGGAAGAAATTTGGGGCAACTTTATAATCGGAAGTCATATTAACTACCGATTATTCTAGTTCCCAAATTCGAAAAAAATGACATTTATTCTGCAAAAACAAAATTTGGGGCAAGCGTATAATCGAAGTCTTATTAACTACTGATTAATATAGTTCTCAAATTCGAAAAAAAATTGAGATTTCTGCAAAAACAAAATTTGAAAGCTATATAATCGGAAGTGAAAATACTTCATTTGACTATCGATTATACGATTGCTTAACAAATAGAAAATTGGAACTCTAAACTCTATATAAGTTGTATCCTTTTACTCTCATGGAACACAAATACCTTTAAACTCTCTCAACATCATCTTCAACATAATGGCCCAACCATTCATTAATCCTACGGAGTTCCACGATTGAAGAAGATTTATCTTTATGTAGGCGCTATGTTCAATTCTATCAGAGACGAGGAGAAGAACGTAGGCAGGGGAGGCGGGAATGAGTATGAGTTATTTGGGGAAAATTCACACCGAAAAATTCTGCGGGCACCGTAACCCAAACAATCGTCACTCCAGGTGATCTTTTCTCGCCGAGTTGGTTCAATAAACGAGACACGTCGAAGAATTCGTCCATTTAACTTATCTTGTGAATCAATATCGATTGAGGGGTGAAACCAATGATGAGGTTATAGAACGATCTCTCGGGGAATGGCGGAGATGGAAAAGATCAAAACTTACATTATGAAGCTCATTTTAGAATCCTTAGGGAGATGCAAAGATTTAATCTGTTTAGGACTCGCCCAACATGTCCACGACGCTAATCATAATACCTTGTAATAGAATTGCGGGAGTTCAATGTAAAATTATGATGATGTGTAGGTGATATTGTTATGAATTTCAAAATATTTATGAAGGAAGTTTTAATTGTTGATCTAACTACGATTATACTCAATGACTAGTTCTTTCAAAAGAAACTAGTAGTGCCTCAAAACCACACACAATCGGTTGATAATACATATTGATAAACCTCCGATTATACTACTCTAATGAAACGAGAACTACGTTGACAAAACATCCTATAATCGGAAGTATATAATAATAAATATTTACCAATTACGCATAATCGGGTGCTTTGTTCAAACATTTCCTCCAGTTGTGTGTAATAATTGTACGTAATTTGATCTGATCTTGTAAAAATACGCATCAACGGCCATATTTTCAAAAAAAAAAAGAGACATTGGGACTCTCATCTATATAAGGAGGGTAAACTCTTCTTATTTATGCACCAAACAACACATATATAGCATCATGTATTCTACAAATAGATTTTACATCGTCTACTCTTGTGAATTCATTCTATATCTCAACTTACAAGCATGGCAACGTTTGATGCAGCTGAAGATTTGGTCATTGTGAAAACATGGTATCGTGAAACAAGACGTGAAGATGTCATAAACGAGAAGGTTAACACCAGAAGTCTTTTGGGCGAGGGTATATAGCCAATTTGTGCGAGTATGGAAATCAAAGCAAAGATCACTCCAACAAGTTCATGATCGTTTTAACTTGTCCAAAAAGGGGTAAATGATTACATAACGATACAAAAGAGGATGTTTAACACTAGCCACTTAAGCTTGTCGATCCAACAATTTGTAAGTATAACGCTCGGTTATTCTTTTTAAATAACACCGGATTGTCTAATCTTTCTTACTAAAACAAGTTGACATTATTTTATGTTTGTTTATGTAGGAGACACTCGCAAAAGAGACGATTACTTAGTGGAAAAGGGTGAAGAATTCACTTATGATGGAAGTTATGAATTCACAGAAGTCCGTCGCAACAATATAAATGTTGATTGATGGTTACAATCGGAAGTTATTATTTTATATTGTCTGGAGTTAAGGAAGATTTTCAAATTTTTTTCAGACTTTGGTGACAATCGGAAGTTTATGCAATATGTTGTCTCTAGATTAAGGAAAAAAATTCATTTTTTGTCGAGTTTGTTGTCAATCGGAAGTTTATGCAATATGTTGTCTCTGAATTCTGGAAAAAAAATTTTTTTTTTTTTTTTTTTTGTTTGGTGACAATCGGATGTTTATGTAATATGTAATGTCTGATTACGGGAAAAATTTCGGTTGTTTTCTCGGCCTTACAATCGGAAACTAAATTCCAAAAGTTAATAACCGATTATAATATTGATTGAGTTGGTTTACAAAAGCTTGTATAATCGGTTGATATATTAAAAATATAACTCTAGATTATAGCTTCATACTTCACAATATTTTCCAAAAAATTCCAAAAAACATGTACAAATAGGAACTTCACAAAATACATCTTTCAAACATAACGATCATTCATCTTCATCATCCAGGGAACCAATTCGATGGGCCTTAGGAAAATCCTCCTTCATGACGAGATCCCAATCCAACATGTTGGTCTCATATTGTTTCAACCAATCGTTACAATGATTCGTTGGGAAGTAATCACTCCAACCACCCAACGGAGGTAATGGGCAATCCCTCTTTACTCTTAAGCGAAGTAAAATGCATCTCATTCACAAATTTCATAATAATTCTTCTATCTTTAACCGATTCATCGCCAAACCGTCCTTGTAGGTGTAAACGGAAAAGAATGTCCATACCTAGGAGGAACAAAGAAATGTACCACACAATTCAAAGCGTCCGCTAAGAGATATCCACATTTAGGCATAGTCATCCAATACTTGGATCCGATTGTCTTCAATCCCTTTCGGCACTTTACACGCGCAACTAAGTCTTTGAACTCTAGTTCTTTGTCGTGCCCTATCTCCTTGCTTCATCATCTCCATATAGAAATCCTTGTCCTTTATTAGTTATCATCATCTTAGTTCTTAAATTTTGCCATTGGGTGACATCTTCGTTCACCGCCTCTCCAAAGTAACCAATTTTTTTGGCGACGTGATACCCACATTTGCCATCCCCATCAACCTCGTCGGCGGACAAAACAAATGGAACAATGAGTGGAGGGAGTTGTTTCATATATTCTTCTATAATCGTATACCTTGATCGTGTTGGTCTTCCATGAAAATCCTTAGGACAACGAAGAGTACCATACTTCTCTCTTATAGTCACCATTTCCGTTGATTGTGTTTGTTGCGAGTCGCTCATTTGATCAATAACTACGGAGCTAGTTTGGGTCTCCACTAACACAACTTCTTCCACCGCCTCGGCTTGACTTACTTGAGAAGGCTTCGTAGAGACCTTTGGACTCACTTGTTGGGCGGTTGGTCCATTTTGATCTTTCTTGGACGACCTCTTTTCTTGGGTTGCGGCTCATCTTCAAATTCGACTTCCGAACGCTCATGCCTACACAATATTCTTTTATTAGACAAATGCTCCTTTAATTCTTTTCTTTCAATGATCCTCGACACTTCGGTGTTTGGCCTACCCGCCCCCTTTTGCTTAATAGGTTCATCAACCTCCCTTAAACGAGGGTGAAGAGCTTGCTCCAAATCATGCATCAATATTTGCTTCTTGGCGCCATTTGTTGTAGCATAACGCTCGGTTATTATTACACACAATTCCGACTCCATGAACGACGGACCATCGACTACGGGGGTGCTTGGAGTGAAATTTAATTGCTTCCAAAATGGATGAATATCATAGATGTCAATCACATCCACGTACCTACCCATTTTATGACGACATGGGATACCAATACCTATCATATCCTTGCAAACACAAACCGTATTCTCGTCATCGTAAGCTTTATATAACTTCAATTGTTCCATCATGTGATATATTGCCCATTTTGAAACTTTATGAACAATGCCCCTTAGAAGCAATCTTTCCCTTTCATGTTCCGTAGGGAATTTATGTACACTAAATTGCATAGAATCCTTAATCTTTACGAGATCACGATTGGTGAATTCATGGATTGCTTCTTGGATCGACACAACTCCATTTTGACTACCTAGAAGTATTTTATTTAATCGGCCATGAGACCCCTCCGCAATGCTTGTCGCCTCGTTCTTGAAGTTACAATATTCATATGTCCATGCATACACAAACCTCTCCTTAATCGGTAACCATTGTGTTTTACAATACTCAACGGGTTTTGGGTAGTCCTTTCCATATTCATCCTCAAATTTCTTCAAGTTTCTTTCGTAAATTTCCTCGGTCATTGACTGATAGGTGTGTCTAAGACACCTTGATATTTATCTATTGTTTATGCTTTCTTTGCTAACTTTTCTTGTAAATTATGTATTTTTATGTTTAATTTTGAATTTTAGGTACTTTGGAGCAAAAGAAGAAGAAACGTCGCTTAAAAGGGGCTAAAGTGTCATTTCATGTGCAACTACTGTTGGAGGCGACTTATTTCTCATTATTTACTTCTTTTTTATCAAAAAGGCATGTCGGCTTTAGTGATGCGAATTATGTTTGAAAAGCATGTTACAGCCTTAGTGATGTATAAAAATTGAAGAAAAGAAGTGAATATGAGAGGTAAGAGATGGCTGCTCGAGAAACTACTAAAAGAACCCAAGAAAAGTGTTAAAGGCACCCCCGATGTCTAGGAAGAGTTGATAAAGTCACCCAGGAGTTTTTCACTATATACAGCCAAAAAGTTATCTTTGTACCCCACAAATTGCTATTCGCAACCCCAAGAATTGCTAAACGTAGCCCAAATTGATAAAGGGACACCACTGTTGGATAAACGGAAGGTCATCTTCTCCATTTGAATTTCAGAAATTTAGCGGGGCGAAGAAACAGAATTAGGGTTTGTGTTTTAAATGAGGGCTGTGGTGAGACTAAAGCGCTGAGAATCATTGGGTTTGTTCTTAAGGTCCAAACATGGATGGTAATGGTCTTTGTTTTGACCATAATTGGTTAAATAATCGGCAAAAGATGAATCAGAGCTCACGGATTTTGGCAGGAAAATGTGTTCTTCATGGACAGATTTGATGTTCGGATTTTGGAGAGGTTATATGGAGATTCGATCGCTCAAACTTCTTGGATGGACCTGTTGGTCGAAACAGGCTTGGTAAGGTGTTGGATTCAAACAGAATGGGCTGGATGATCGGGTTTTGACAAAACAGGTAGAGGGTTGTATCTCGGGTTTTTGTGCTGCTATATTTGGAGGTTTCATGGAGAATTCCACGGGCTCTACGGTCTGGTTACATTGTTACCTAATCAACAAAGAAGAATGACGTGTTTGGGAGCTTAAAAGAGAAAACAAATCTTCATATATTTGGGAGATTATCATAAACAGGGAAGAGTGTTTTTCACGGGATTGTTTGGTTGTTTATTTTGGAAAGTACAAGGAGTTTTAATGAAGATATATACTCTACGAGATTTGATAAGGCTAAAGGAAGTCGGGATCGACACAGAACAGCTACGCAGGAAAAAAAAGGGAAATAAAAATCCCGTGACTTGGGGGAAAGAAAAAAAAGGAAGTTTTGGAAGCAATATACTCGGCCTGTGGTGTATATAATGTCTTGGGGGAGTCTCAAGAACGGATACGGATACCTTGGAGAAGAAAGTAGAGGCTTAGAATCATAAAACAAGAGTTCTCAGAAAGTTACCTACTGCTGCAAGAACACAAAGAACAAAGGTACGCCAGGAACGGTCGCAGAAGCAGTCTTAGATATAACGACAGAGAATCCTCTATCGTTCTTCAAACAGTAGAAAAAAAAAGACCTTCAGACACTGTCGTTTATTAACTAAGGTGCTCAATTCAGTGCTAAACTCCTTTAGCGACTGGAAATCATTGTAAGTATTTTTTTAAATATTTTTAATACAATAATTAATGAAATTTTCTCCGATCCTCGATCTATGAGTAGCTAAATTTCTTTTCTAGGGTTTTGGAGGAAACTATTTTTAATGGGTAATATTTAGTATTTAAATTCTTTGACATATCTTACTTCATATTTGTGCTTTCAATTGTCCAAAATTTTTTCTCTTCTTTGTATGCTTCGTAAAAACTGTTTTGGGTAGTTTGAGCTGCCGATATTTTATAAGCGAAGGAAAATTAGGCCTTAGAATAGTGACGAAAGTTGTAAAAAAAAGAGTTTATAACGTTATATCTTCCAAAGCATGAGATTGAGTTCGAATTGTTTTGAGTAAAGTAGGAGTATTATGTCAAAGTTTTAATTATTGAGTTTACCTTCATTAGAAGTAGTGGAATCCAAAGCCCTAGACTCATCTCTCTTTGGTAACAAAAATCAATTTTAATTAGTTTGTCTTAGTATTTTCTTTTAATAATCAAAAACCAAATCTTTGAAAAGAGTCTGAGCAACGAATCTTTCTTACCACTTGTAAAAACTACATCAGTTTTTGGCGCCGCCGACGCGGACTTGCCTTTAGGTTAGGTTTTAGATTTTTATTTTTTATATTTTTATTTTCAGTTTTTGTTTAATTTAATTTAATTTAATTTTTATTTCTTTGATTTTACTTGGGTATTTTTCTTGTTTTATTGTGCAGGTAATATTCTACATTTATTGTGGAATTGCCTACCAAAAGAGGTAAGTAACAAAACCCAAAATTTTATTATTTTTTAGGTCTTATTTCCTTTTTGTGTATAGTTATATTTTTTTTATTATTATTTAAAAAAAAAAATACACGTTGCACACACCAATTGCATCGTCAGATTACCGAATTTAGGAAACCTGTGGAAAAGTACGCTGAACCCGTGCCTTGGGCCATTTGGGAGTTACCAGTCGAAATTCCATAAGCCTCAGCCTTGTACCTTTAGGTATATTTTGCTGAGGTAGCCCAAGCTTACCTAATTTAGTAAACCCTGCATTTTCATGTGCACTATTTTCTTGCTTCACTAGTATTCTTGCTTGTGTATGCGACGTTGGAAACGGATAGGAGATAGACTTGAGGAGAACGACCTTTTTAATTTGACACCAAACCGCTACACAGATATAGGTGATACTTCGATTTTTGCCAAGATGGTTAATGAAAATGATGAGGGGGAAGTCC
Source organism: Papaver armeniacum (assembly GCA_023531295.1). Taxonomy (NCBI): domain Eukaryota; kingdom Viridiplantae; phylum Streptophyta; class Magnoliopsida; order Ranunculales; family Papaveraceae; genus Papaver; species Papaver armeniacum. Next base: position 162,194 of record JAJJWW010003854.1, on the reverse strand, counting down.
CGCCAACCAAGACCCTTAGGACCGTTTGAACCCATCTAGAGTGATACGTGAACCTGGGGTTGTTTTACCGTCCACTACCGTTAAGTTTGATATTAAACTCCGGGACATTTGGCATGCTGCGTTAGTTTAGGGGGATAGAGAATGAAAACCCATATACCCATATCCGTGACTTTGAGATGATTTGTGACACCATGAGTTATCTGAATGTCACCAAAGACAATGTTAGGTTGCGTTTGTTTCCCTTTTCCCTAGAAGAGAGAGCCGGCGAGTGGTATCATATCATTCCTTCCAAAACAATCACTACCTGGGATGGACTTGTAGAGGTTTTCGTTAAGAAATTCTACCCACACCATAAGACTGCTGATGTTCGACAGTCTATCCAAACCTTTAAGCAAAAATTAGGTGAACACCTACACGATTATGTAGAAAGGTTTAATGAATTGTTATACCAATGCCCACATCACGGCTTTGATAAAGCCCACATGACCCAAATATTATATGAGGGCCTTGATAGTGAAACCCGAATGCAGGTGGAAACAATGAGTGGTGGAGAATTTACCCATCAAGACCCATATGAATGTTTTAATGTGTTCATCGAGTTAGCTAAAAATACTCGTCAATGGGCTTCAAGGGAGCCCGAAATAACTAGGAACCCTATCCATAGGGTCAATAGAGTTAAAAATGGGTCTGATATCCTTAGGCGTCTAGAGGCTTTAGAGATGAACCAAGGGTCCAACCAGACTATGAGTTGTAACAGTGAGCCCAGAACTTATCCATGTACCATTTGTGGTGACCAAAGTCATACTGGACGTCAGTGCCCCTTGTTTTACCCAACTGAAACTACCCGTGACCAGGTTAGTGTCCGACATGGATGTATGAACACTAGATATGAGGGTCGACCCAAGTTTGATCCATACTCTAATACCTATAACCCTGGTTGGAGACATAACCCTAATTTTTCGTGGTCTAAAGGTGCCCATCATGGTGGCCCATCTAGCAATACACCACCAGGTTTTCCTAGGAATCAACATCAAGAACAAAGTACAGTTGATCCTAAGATGATGTCTTTAGAGGAATCTATGAAACTCTTATCCCAAAGTATTGTCCAGAATAACCAAAAATTCGATGACTTTATCTTGTTGAGTCAGCGTAACCAACAAAATAGTGACCGGGCTATTGCCAACTTAGAGACTCAAATAAGTCAACTTTCGAACCGGTTAAATGATAGGAAGAATGGGAGATTTCCTAGCCAACCGACCCCGAATCCAAAAGGAGTTAACCAGGTTAATGGCTCAGGTAGTTCTAAACACAATGAACATGTCAAATCAGTTATCACCCTTAGGAGTGGTAAAACTCTAGAGAACTCGGTAGAACCACCTAAGGACAAGAAAGTCCCGAAGAGACCGAGGTTGACCAAACTTCGTCTAAAGACCTTAATGGGCCTGAGTGTGCTAAGAGTCCAAGTGAGGAAGATATCCTCGAGAGAGTTTATATACCACCCGCACCATTTCCTCAAAGACTCGCTAAGAAAAAGCCTAGTACATATGCTTGAAATCCTAGACATCTTTAAGCAAGTTAAGGTCAACTCCGCCCTTATTAGATGCAATAAAACATGTACCGGCTATGGCCAAGTTCCTAAAAGAAATGTGCACTGTCAAGAGAGACGCGAGTGTCCAAAAAAAGGCATTCTTAACCCAACAAGTTAGTTCCATAATCTCACAAAAGTAACCAGTCAAATTTAAAGATCCTGGTTGGCTTACTGTCACATGTGTCATAGGTACCCAAACGATAAACAATGCTCTATTAGATCTTAAGGCTAGTGTGAATCTTTTACCGTTCTCGGTATATGAACAACTTGGGCTAGGTGAGATGAAACCAACTAGGATAACACTACGTTAGCGACAGGTCGGTCAAAATCCCACGTGGAATTATTGAGGACGTTTTGGTTCTGGTAGAATACTTTATCTATCCAAATTGACTTTGTGATTTTAGACACTCAACTTTGTTTCTAGTCAAGATATCAATATCCCAATCATCCTAGGTCGTCTGTTCCTAGCCACCGCAAATACAAATCCTACATTGTTAAACTGGCCTAGTAGAATTTTCCTTTGGGAATCAGAAAATCTCTGTGAACGTTTTTAAGGCATTACAAGCCCCACCGGACCCTGAACACTATGAGTCTATATGCATGATTGATTCTCTAGTTGAGAATACTTTTACCACAAATAGTTTTAGTGATCCTTTAGAGGCGTGCTTGGCCCACTTTGGAGCCTACTATGATGAGGATAGTCATTTTGAAGAAGTTAATTGTTAGACTCTGCGCCAAAGAATGAATTATGGAAAATGGCAGCAGAAACCGAACCTCTTCCGCCAACCATAGATAACCCCCTCCCATCATCGGTTAAAGCACCTACCCTTGAATTAAAGCCGCTACCGGATACACCGAAATATGTATTTCTTGGCAATGAGAATACTCTTCCTACCATAATTGCTTTCCGACTTAGAGCCCGATCGGAAAGTAGACTAGTTAGTGTTCTTAGAGAACACAAGACTGCAATAGGGTGGACTATAGTAGATTTGAAAGGAATTAGTCCTGCTGATTGTATGCACCACATCTATCTAGAAGAAGGTGCCAAAACCTCAAGAGAAATGCAGAGACATTTGAATCCTAATATGAAGGAAGTTGTCCATATTGAGGTGCTTAAGTTATTAGATGCGGGTATCATATACCTAAGGGTGCACACGGTACGGTTCGGCTCGGTTCTTGCCGAGGCCGGGTACCTGTACTGCCTCCCCACCTCGGTTCCAAAATTTTGGACCGGTACCATACCTTGTATCTCGGTTCCGGTACCATTAGGTACTGTACGGTACCATATACTGCACCTGCACCAATCGGTACTTTGTGCCCCGGAATTTCAATCTGAGAATGCATCCATTACTGAAAATCCGGAATCGGAATAATACTTTAACTTTTCAAAGTGGCAATATCAAATCTCGGTATTCGTTCTCGTACCCATGGGTGAAAAACATCCGACGGAACCGGCGATATATACAACCATCTACATAATAAGGATCTTTCTCATCATAACCTACGCCTAATGCAATTGGCGAATCGCATCGATTCTTCTCCATGATTTTTTCCAACAAGAAAGACTTCAACAACTTCATTAACTTGACTATTACTAGAACCCGAATTACTACTTGATACTACGAGATGACTTTATGTTCATTACTCGTTTATCAAATCCAAACGCAATTTGTTTTCTTGCACGCTATTATTAATTTCAATCCAGGGTGATTTTTCTCCAATGACAGGGTTATATATAAGAAATGCATCATTCCTAGAGGTTTTAAAACATAGCAAACCATTCACACTTTGTCTAGGCAATGTCCAACGAGAATAAGAACCACGATCTAATACCAATGCATTAATACTTACCAATCCTTTGTCGGGTGAGCCAATTTTGAATTCCACAACTCCTTCTTCGATTCCTTGTTACCAGATTGGATGATTCTCATAGACAGTAGTGGTATGTGATTACCGGTATGTCAATCGAGTTTCTAGGTCTTTCATTTGCTCCTCTTGATTCTTTATACCACCCTTTAATCTAACGGCTATAATCGATTTATTATCCCCTAGATCTAACGGCTACTACTACTCGGTACACTCGGTCCCATGGCACGGGACTTGTGCGGGACCGTGTACACGTGCCTCCTCGCCTCGGATCTTATTTTTTGGACCTAAGTACTGCACCCCTTCCTGGTTCGGTACAAAAATAGGTACGGTTCCACCGGTTCCGGGACGGTCCGTCGGTCCGGCTCGGTTCCTGTGCACCCTTACATATACCCCATATCTGATAGTAAATGGGTCAGTCATGTCCAGGTTGTCCCAAAGAAGTCTGGGATTACTGTAGTTGCGAATGAGAATAATGAACTGATCCCTACCCGTGTTACTACCGGGTGGAGAGTTTGCATAGACTACCGTAAGTTGAACTCGGCAACTAGGAAAGACCACTTTCCTCTACCATTCATCGACCCGGATGTTAGAAAGATTAGCTGGCCACGACCATTATTGTTTCCTAGATGGATACTCTGGTTATAACCAAATCCCTATAACACCGAAGGACCAGGAGAAAACAACCTTCACATGTCCATTTGGTACTTTTGCTTACAGGCGTATGCCTTTTGGGTTGTGTAATGTGATAGGTGTAGAATACACCTAATTTACTATCTAGTAGTTTATGCTTTCTTTGCTATTTTTCTTGTAAATTATGTATTTTACGCTTGTTTTGAGTTTTGTAGCTACTTTGGAGTCGCACGGAGGAAAAGAAGAAGAAATCACCTTATTTGAGCTAAAAGGGTAAAATTGTCATTTCACCAAGGAGGGAATACTATATGGAGCCCAGCCAAGGATAAGGGGAGGTCAAAGAGGTGTCCCTTATCCAAAATAAGGGAGTGAAAATTGCACTAATGGGGTGTACTTATGGTGGGTGTTTAAATCAGCCCACACCCTAAACTCTGACCCAAGCCCACATACCCTGCTCCATATCCTAAACCGTACCCGGATCCGAACCCTTTACAGATCCAAACCCACTTCACCCAAATTATTACAACCCTATATTCATCTCAATCATTCGATTACTGAAATTGAGAAATGGTCACCGCAATATCACCCGAAGCTTCACCGCCGAGAGCAAATCGTGAGCCGGAGATTGAATGGAGATACTCGAGTTAGTTGTTCTTTGAGAAGATTGAGCAAACGATGGATAATCGATGGCGCTACAAGTGAAGAATGATGATTTGTTTGGTGATGAGATAGAATCAAAAAGGGGATCTGAAAGTTGAAATAAGGGTTCAATGGAATGAAACTGATATGAAGATGAGAGAATGAAGAAGTTTGAAAGGTGGTTAAGCTTGGGTCGAGGTTGAATTAACTACTGGTGTTGCAGATTGAGAAGGAATTGAAGACTGTGATGGGTTGGTATGAGATTCAGAGAACGAAATCAGAGTTGGGTTTAGAGAATTACAAATCAGGGGGTTGATTCAGAAATTGAAATTCAGGAATAAGAAGAATTAATGGGGTTCCGTGATTCAAGATGGGCTCTGTTGGTTGATGATTTTCATGGGAAAACTCAATTCGTGTTTGTATCATTTTGAAGTATAAGAAGATGGGTTTAATTGATGGATTCTTGTGGCTGTGATTTATATGAAGAAGACATGAGCCTGAACAACGCGAATGGGTTTGTTTGAGTTGTAATCGGTGCTCAAATTGAATCTGCCTAGCTGTGGGTTCTTGATAAACAAGGGGAAGTCGATATTTGATTTTGGGCTGTGTTGAATTGAATTTGTCTAGTTGTTTGTAGGGAGGAGGTTTAGGGAAACGAAAAGAGATGGCATTGCGGTGCCGTCTGGATATGGAGAAGTTGGATGAGGCTAGGCGAGAAAGGTTGCTGCGATAGTGAGACTCGGTGATGGGGGCCGGTGTTGCTCCGGTTGCGGCTCGGAGTGATGCAAGAAGGTGTTGATGGGACTGTCTTTGTGACAAGGGAAATGCGGTGAGTTGGGAGGATACATGGCAATGTGAATGGCTTGGCGGAGTGAAAGTGTGACTGGGGTTGGAACTGCGGTGCAATAGCAAGACTCGATGGAGGAGGTCATGGAAGTGAAAGGAAATAAAGGCAATTGTGTTGCCAAGAGTTGCAGGGGAATCGGTGTTGCTTCTATTGCTAATTAGTGTTCTTGTGGCACGGAGTTGCTTGGTAAAGATGCGGGATGCAAGATAGAGATCTTTGAGAGACAAAATGAAGGCATTGAGCCAAGAATGGGTGATATGAACCGACGAGATGCAAAGGATGGCGGGTCTCGCAAGTGTTCAATTGAAGTTATGAGTGATGGGATGAATGAAGCTACGAGATAGTCTTGGTGATGCATTTGCAGTGCAATTGGGCTGTAACTTGTGAATGGTGGTTTGATGGCAGTGGAGTTTAAGCGGTGAAGTTGCGGTTCATGGTCATGGATGAAATGAGAAGTGTGATCATTGTGCATCATAAGGGTTTGGCTGAAGCACAATGATGGTGTTGCAGAGTCTGGCCTGTGCAATGGCCTAGGCTGATTCAGTTCTGAGTCGAATCAGTGACTCGCTAGGATAACTCAGTGACTCAGCCGACTAAGACCGAAGTCGACCACTGACTCATTGGCCGACTCTCTTCTATGTTTACCGTTGACTAATCGTTGACCGACGGTTGACCCGTTTGACCGTTAGTCCTAACGAGGACCTGGACGAATATTCCGTCGAATATTCTCCCGACGACAGAAATTTTCAGGTGGCCGGCGGTGACGTTTTCCGGCCAAATTCCGGCCATAATCCCAGTTTCCCCGGCAGCGGCGCCAAAATTTGATGCGTGTCGTACCACAACAAATTAATTCAAGATTTTCCACTCAATTAAAAATAATATAATGGAAGTCAAGTTCGTTCCCACGAGGAGCAAGTGATCTTAGTTGTAAAAGTTGTCACGAAAGGGGGGGTGTAAAAAGCAAAATAAAAATAAAAATAAACAAAGTAATTAAAATCGAAAGTTGAAAGATGAAAGCAATAAGAGAGACAAGATCAAGGAATCCTTCTTCGTTACGATTCACGCGGTGACCCGGTTCGATCCCCAAGCGTGGCGCTAAAATTTGATCTGTTGTCACCCGGTCAAAAATAATTTCACTTTCTTGCTTCACTAAAATAAAGTAGTATGCACAATAAAAAGAGTTCGTATCCACAGAGAGGCTTATGTTGTTATGCAAATTTTCAGTTTCTTAGTAACCAAGGGGGGATGTTGATGTTTCAAAGCAATAAAAATAAATTGAAAGCAAAGTAATAATAAAATTTATCAATGGAGGCAGGAATGCAGTGATGTTGGTCTCAAAGAGTTGGAATCATTGCAGGTCTTGAGAAGCTGATGGCTTGAATGAGCTGGAATGTGGCTGTGATGAGTTTGGCCAAGGAATCTTAGCTGATGGAAAGTGAGGTTCAGGTGTGAGGCTCTGGTGGTGGTGTTTTTGTGGAGTAATGCTCAGGTGGTGAAGCTATATTGGTTGCTGCTTTGAGCTAAAACCCTACAGCAGAGGGAATGAAGTGATGGTTGGCAATGGATTGTATGGATCAATCATTCTATTCCGTATCTAACTTGGTTTTTGAATCTTATTTCAGGTGCCGGTTTTCCATGTACGGTGGACAAGAGCAAGCATATTACAACAATCAATACGGTTTTCAACCTCAACATTATGTCAACTTCCAACCATCCTTAGGATACAGACTTTATGGATATTCTCATACATATCAACAACCTTATGACGGGTATGTAAGTGAACAATCATTAGGACGGGAGGATAGTTATGCTTCTAAATCTATGTGTGATCTCCTTGGTGCAAGACAACCTAGTTTGAGGGAACTTGAGAGAAGGTTCTATCAATTGATCGATGAAGGCCTAGCATCGGATGAAGAAATTTTTGAAGCTAAAAGAGCTTTAAGAATAGAGCGTGAAAACGTTATTATATGGGTTATGATGATGATTATGAACCTTATGAAAATTATTGTAACAAGGGTAAAGTTATTCCAACTCCGGATCATAATAACGATCCTTCACCTATTCAAAAGGAGGAGATTGGATGTGACTTGTCTATTGTTGTAAACGAAGTAACACCCGCACATGAAGATCTTACAATCTATACCGATGAAATTCATTTTTGTGAATGGCCCGATTCCGATGATGAGAATGTTGAAGAGATGATGCTAGAGGATGAAACCACATTCATTGATTTTGTGGAAGACCCAATTGAACTTGCGAATGATTTTAATGATGCCGAGACTTTGGTTAAGGTAGAAAACGACGAAGAATGGTTGCAAGGTTTAATAGAGGACCACGATATACAAGAGGTAAGTGATTCACTTGAATTTTTTAAGGATGAAGAGGATTCTATAGTACAAGAAATTGTGGAAGGTTTGTCTAACCCTTTGCCTATTGATTCTTCTCCTTCACCTCTTATTGGTTTGAATGTATGTGCTTCAAAGTATTTTTGGATGATTTTGTTTCTAAATATCCACCATTGGAAACACTTGATGCTAACACTATGCAGGTTTGCCAAGAGGAATACATGGAAGTTCCTGAATTCTATGTTCTTTATACACTTCCGAGTGTGGACGAGAATAAGTGTGGGGGAAATTTCTATCGAGCGATAATTTCACTATTGTTTTCTTGTGCTAATATTTGTATGGAGTTATTGTTTGCAAAACAGGTATTATGGGTGGATCCTCAAATTTTCCGATTGTTAGTATATGGGGAATGAATCATGCAAGAGCCAAGTCGGGCCGTCGACTTTAAAACAAGCGCTTAATGGGAGGCAACCCATCGGTTTTGTATTTCTTATCCTTTTTGTTTTTTGTTATTTCTTTTCTTGTTTCTTATCATGTTAAAATTTCCCACCTTGACTTTACTAGGAGGATTCAATTACATTGAGGACAATGTAAGGTTTAAGTGTGGGGGAGTGGTTAAGCATGTTTTTAAAACAAAAATTACAAAAAAATGAAAAAAATTTGAAAAAAAAAAAAAGTTTTACATAAAAATTCCAACTTTTAAAGATTTTAGAGTCACTAGCATACTTCTAGGTATGTTTACATAGAGTTTGTGACCGACATAATTGAACTTGGAAGTGTTAGAGAACTACATTCGGATTTCTTGTTTGTTAGAGTGTTAAATAATGGATTTAATCATGCCGGTGATGCGAATTTGGTGCAGGGAGAAGTGCGTTATTAGAGTTGCTGATCAATCATTAGTGGAGACTACCCGATTCATATCATGAGAGGCACCGACCAGAAATCTTCCATCTACTAAAGAGCTTCTTTTGAGTGTGTGTCACCGTAAGTTAATTCCGGGTAGAATGGTGAGCTACCCAACCTCCCACCAATAAAAGCACTACTCTTTGATCTCTTGAGTGCTAATTTTGTCAATCATGAGGGTGACGTCCATGGATGAAAGCTTCCTTCTTGTAGTTCGATTTGCAGCTAGCACCATTCTCTCTCTCGGACAACAACGGATCCATAGAAACTCTCATCATCAACAAGGAGCAACATAAAAATCTACAAGGAAAGTTGGAAAAGTTTAAGGTTTACAAGCAACGAAACGAGAAAAAGAGCAAATTTCAAATATAAGTAAAGCAACATACAAATGAGCGGATTTCACATATATGTTGAAGACTTACACTACAATGAGGTAATTTTATATCCAAGTATGAAGACTTATTCATGAAAGCGAAGAAAATTAAAAGGTGAGAATTTTTGAAAGTTTATGATTTCAAAGACATTACAAGTTGTGAAGAATCAAGCGGTAAAATACTTCTTCCACGGCCATGGTTTATTTTGTATTTAATTTCTCTTGTGAAATAAAATAAAATAAAAAAAAAAAAAAAAAAAAAAAAAAAAAAAAAAAAAAAGAGAAAAACAAGAGAAATATTTGTTTTGTTTAAGCCGTGGGGAAGGAAAATATATAAGGAAGTTTCAAGCGACAAGGATTTCAAGGTAAAAGAGTTAAGAATTGTTAAAGATTTATGAAATTCAAGGGTTTATCATCAATAGTTGAAACCGAAGACTAAGAAGTTAAAGACGAGGAAACGGAAGACGTTTCTATTGGATGCCGTGAGAGTGGTGTTATCATAATTGGCAATCGGATGTGAAGGTAAGTAAGTAATCCCATCCTCAATATAAATGGTTGATTTCCTTTCTTAGAGATCGTCAGAAAAATGGTTTTTCAAAATATTAAAAGATGTGGGTTTTAAAAAATATTTCGGAAGATATCCTTCCCACCATTCAACGTGTTGCAGAATTCTCTCTTCATTCCTACCCGCACACATGTGAGAACCATAAAAAAGTCAGTCTTTTGAGTGCAATTATCATAAAATCTTATTTGGTGAGGCAGAAGTTGAGGCGAAATGCTTATTGATCGTTTCTCAAACACGCATTCTCTCATTATGGTGTGGTTATTTCTCACTCAACAATTAAGAACGAGAATATGTTCTTTAGTATTTCTAACTTCTTATTACTAGCATGCAGAAATTCTATGTCCTCATAACTCTTTGATGCTTGTGACGCTGAACGCTTTGAAGTTGTGAGTTTTTAATTTGATTTGCTCGAGGACTAGCAAAGTCTAAGTGTGGGGAATTTGATAGGTGTAGAATACACCTAATTTACTATCTAGTAGTTTATGCTTTCTTTGCTATTTTTCTTGTAAATTATGTATTTTACGCTTGTTTTGAGTTTTGTAGCTACTTTGGAGTCGCACGGAGGAAAAGAAGAAGAAATCACCTTATTTGAGCTAAAAGGGTAAAATTGTCATTTCACCAAGGAGGGAATACTATATGGAGCCCAGCCAAGGATAAGGGGAGGTCAAAGAGGTGTCCCTTATCCAAAAGAAGGGAGTGAAAATTGCACTAATGGGGTGTACTTATGGTGGGTGTTTAAATCAGCCCACACCCTAAACTCTGACCCAAGCCCACATACCCTGCTCCATATCCTAAACCGTACCCGGATCCGAACCCTTTACCAGATCCAAACCCACTTCACCCAAATTATTACAACCCTATATTCATCTCAATCATTCAGTTCTGAAATTGAGAAATGGTCTTTGCAATATCACCCGCTTCACCGCCGAGAGCAAATCGTGAGCCGAGAGATTGAATGGAGATACTCGAGTTAGTTGTTGCTTTGAGAAGATTGAGCAAACGATGGATAATCGATGGCGCTACAGTGAAGAATGATGATTTGCTGGTGATGAGATAGAATCAAAAAGGGGATCTGAAAGTTGAAATAAGGGTTCAATGGAATGAAACTGATATGAAGATGAGAGAATGAAGAAGTTTGAAAGGTGGTTAAGCTTGGGTCGAGGTTGAATTAACTACTGGTGTTGCAGATTGAGAAGGAATTGAAGACTGTGATGGGTTGGTATGAGATTCAGAGAACGAAATCGAGTTGGGTTTAGAGAATTACAGTCTTGGGTTGATTCGAAATTGAAATTCAGGGGAATAAGAAGAATTAATGGGGTTCTGGTGATTCAAGATGGGCTCTGTTGGTTGATGATTTTCATGGGAAAACTCAATTCGTGTTTGTATCATTTTGAAGTATAAGAAGATGGGTTTAATTGATGGATTCTTGTGGCTGTGATTTATATGAAGAAGACATGAGCTGTGAACAACGCGAATGGGTTTGTTTGAGTTGTAACTGGTGCTCAAATTGAATCTGTCTAGCTGTGGGTTGCTGATAAACAAGGGGAAGCTGATATTTGATTTTGGCTGTGTTGAATTGAATTTGTCTAGTTGCTGTAGGGAGGAGGTTTAGGGAAACGAAAGAGATGGCATTGCAGGCTGTCTGGATATGGAGAAGTTGGATGAGGCTAGGCGTAAAGGTTGTCTGCGATAGTGAGACTCGATGATGGGGCTGGTGTTTGCTCAAGTTGCAGCTCGTGTGATGCAAGAAGGTGTTGATGGGACTGTCTTTGTGACAAGGGAAATGCAAAGTGAGTTGGGAGGATACAGGGCAATGTGAATGGCTTGGCAGGAGTGAAAGTGTGACTCTGGGTTGGAACTGCAGGTGCAATAGCAAGACTCAGTGGAGGAGGTCATGGAAGTGAAAGGAAATAAAGGCAATTGTGTTGCCAAGAGTTGCAGGGGAATCGGTGTTGCTTCTATGGCTAATTAGTGTTGCTGTGGCCTGGAGTTGCTGGTAAAGATGCAGGATGCAAGATAGAGATGCTGAGAGAGACAGTGAAGGCATTGAGCCAAGAATGGGTGATATGAACTGACAGATGCAAAGGATGGCGGGTCTGCAAGTGTTCAATTGAAGTTATAAGCTGATGGGATGAATGAAGCTACAGATAGTGCTGGTGATGCATTTGCAGGTGCAATTGGGCCTGTAACTTGTGAATGGTGGTTTGATGGCAGCTGGAGTTTAAGCAGGTGAAGTTGCAGTTCATGGCTGTGGATGAAATGAGAAGTGTGATCATTGTGCATCATAAGGGTTTGGTCAAGCACAATGATGGTGTCATTCCAGTCCGCCCTGTGCAATGGCCTAGGCCGATTCGCCCGAGTCGAATCGCTGACTCGCTAGGATAACTCAAAGGACTCACCGACTAAGACCGAGTCGACTCCAACCGACTCATCTATGTTGACTGCTGACTAACTGTTGACTGACGGTTGACCCGTTTGACCGTTAGTCCTAACGGAGGACCGGACGGAATATTCCGTCGAATATTCTCCCGACGACAGAAATTTTCAGGCGACCGGCGGTGACGTTTTCCGGCCAAATTCCGCCATAATCCCGCTTTTCCGGCGAGCCAAAAATTCCAATTTTCTATGGACTTCTCTCATGGGTGTGAAGACTTGGGCTAGGAATTGGATGGAGAATTGGACTCAAATTTGGAAAGAGAAGGTGGAAGAGTTGAGAAAAGCTTGATTTGGAAATTGAATTGCAAAAGGAAAAGGATTCTAATCCTTAGAAGATATGGAGAATATTGAAGCCTATAAATAGAGAAGTTTTCTACAACTTCTACACATCTCTCTACACCTCTCTACACACACATCACTTGTGTTTTTGCTTGCTTTTCTAAGATTTTTCTTTTTAATTACTTGTGTGAATTTGAAACTTCTTCTTTTAATTATTATTATTTGTGTGAATTTCAAAAACATGAGTAGCTAAATTTCTTTTTGATTGAGGATGAATTCCTAGTTCTTAACATGATTTGAGTTTTTGTTTTTAATTCTATCTTGAGATTTTTCACATGATTATCGATTGTTTTTACTAATAGGAGTGATCTTAAAGACATTCATGATTGATTGATAGATTGTTTAGAATGCATGCTAAATTGATTTGTTAGTTTAATCTAAAGCTAGTGAAAGTTAGGAGATAAGTAATCGTTTCTTGACTCTTTACATAAGTAGCAAACACGAGACCTTGCGGAGGGATTCCGTGGAGCAATTGTGTGTAGAAACAACGCTAGAAAGTGAACCAAGCGAACCGAGTTTAACTACTAGTACTAAACCTAAATTCATAAATCTTAATGCATTCTCGGGAATTACATCTTGTAAGCGGACCTCAAGGTGGTTCTTTTGAATAGAATCGATAACTAAGCGGACTGTTACTCGGTGAAATTAGGGATTTTGGGGCTAGCTAAGCGGACCTCGCTATCCTACGGTTGGTGATAATCAGACTAATAACAAGTAGAAAAGAACATAACTTTAATCATTGTTTCGTAACGAAGAAGGATTCCTTGATCTTGTCTCTCTTATTGCTTTCATCTTTCAACTTTCGATTTTAATTACTTTGTTTATTTTTATTTTTATTTTGCTTTTTACACCCCCCCTTTCGTGACAACTTTTACAACTAAGATCACTTGCTCCTCGTGGGAACGAACTTGACTTCCATTATATTATTTTTAATTGAGTGGAAAATCTTGAATTAATTTGTTGTGGTACGACACGCATCATAATGCACCCGCAACATTCCAACGTTGCATGCTAAGTATCTTTTCGGACATGGTTGAGCGATTTCTCAAGGTCTTTATGGACGATTTTTCGGTTTTTGGATCTTCATTCGATGAATGCTTGCACCACCTTACACTAGTTCTAGAACGTTGTAAAGAAAATAACTTAGTCCTTAATTGGGAAAAGTGTCATTTTATGGTTAAATCTGGAATAGTGTTAGTACATGTGGTGTCCTCTAAGGGAATATAAGTTGATAAATCCAAGGTTGAACTAATTTCAAATTAAGACCACCTAAGAATGTAACAGATGTTAGATCTTTCCTTGGCCATGCTGGATTTTATCGTCGTTTCATCAAAGACTTTAGCAAGATTGCTTTACCCCTGCCGAACCTACTTGCTAAAGATACTGCCTTTGTATTTGATGAAGCCTGTGTTGCAGATTTTGAGAAGCTAAAATCATTGTTGACTTCTGCCCCTATCATCCAACCACCCGATTGGGACCTCCCATTTGAACTTATGTGTGATGCGTCCGATTATGCGGTTGGTGTTGTTGGCCAACGACGTGATAAAGCACCTAGTGTGATTTATTATGCTAGTAGGACCCTAAATGATGCCCAGTTGAACTACACAACCACTGAGAAAGAAATGTTAGCCATCGTTTTTGATTTGGATAAATTTAGATCATATCTCCTAGGGTCTAAGGTCATAGTCTATTCTGATCATGCCGCACTCAAATATCTCCTTTCCAAGAAGGACTCCAAACCTCAGCTGATTAGATGGGTGTTATTGTTCCAAGAATTTACTCTAGATATTCGTGATAATAAAGGGTCCAAAAATGTAGTAGCTGACCATTTATCCCATATCCTTGATGAGACTAGAGATGATGAGAAACCGATCCTTGACACGTTCCCCCGATGAACAATTATTTTCCATCTCTTTGTTACCCTGGTTTGCAGACATTGTCAATTATTTGGTAACTGGTCAAATGCCCGACCATTGGTCTAAACAGGATAGAGCTAAATTCTTGTCTGAGGTAAAAATACTTTTTCTGGGATGATCCATACTTATTCAAATATTGCCCTAATCAGATCATCCGTCGTTGTATTCCTGACAACGAAATCTCCAGTGTCCTGACTTTTTGTAATTCTGGAGCTTGTGGTCACTTTAGTTCTAAGAAAACAACTGCGAAGGTTTTGCAATCCGGTATTTATTGGCCAACTCTGTTTAAGGACTCTCACCTATTTTTCAAAGTTTTGATAGATGTCAAAAGTTAGGAAAGATGACCCGACGTAATATAATGCCACTTAGTCCTATATTAATAATAGAAATATTTTATGTGTGGGGTATAGATTTTATGGGTCCTTTTTTCAATTCCTATGGCAACTTTTACATCTTATTAGCTGTTGACTATGTGTCTAAGTGGGTAGAAGCAATAGCTACCAAGACAAACGATCGCCACGTTGTGATCAAGTTTGTTAGAGATTATATTTTCTCTCGATTTGGTATGCCTAGAGCAATCATTAGTGATGGAGGTTACCATTTTTGCAACCGGTCTTTTGAGGCGCTCATGAAGAAATACTCCATTACCCATAAGGTTTCTACACCTTACCACCCACAAACTTGTGGCCAAGTTGAAGTGTCTAATAGGCAGATTAAACAGATTTTAGAAAAAAAGGTAAACCCTACCCGAAAGGATTGGCCTTTACGCTTAGTAGAAGCTTTGTGGGCTTACCGAACCGCTTTTAAGACTCCACTTGGGATGTCTCCGTATAGACTTGTCTTTGGTAAAGCCTGCCATTTTCCTGTAGAATTAGAACACCGAGCTTATTGGGCCATTAAACGGCTAAACTTTGACCTACCAACTGCTGGTGATAACCGTAGACTGCAACTCAATGAGTTAGAAGAAATTCGTAATGATTCTTACCAGAGTGCAAAAATTTACAAGGAGAAAACAAAAATATTTCATGATAAATCAATTATTCGAAAGACATTTGAACCAGGTCAAAAAGTTCTCCTTTACAATTCTCGTTTACATCTTTCCCTGGTAAATTGAGGTCTCGGTGAACTGGACCATATTTTGTCAAAATTGCTTTTCCTCATGGTGCAGTTGAAGTTGAAAATCCGAAGAACGGAGAAACTTTCAAGGTTGACGGTCAACGGTTGAAACCATTCTTGGAGTTACCCAGTCATGCAATAGAAGAATCGGAGATGAGAGATCCTGTCTACCAGGATTAATTTGACCGGGTCACAACGTCTGGCTGAAGACACTAAACTTAGCGCTTATTGGGAGGCAACCCATACATGGTGATGTTAAGGTCCCTCTGGAGGACCCTGCTGTTGTACATTAGTTTTGTTTTTGTTTTTGTTTTTATTTTCTTTGTTTCTTGCTCCCATGGAAGGATTGCTACGCTTCATCCAGGTACTATCTTTCTGACTTACCCCTTTATTCCTCTTGTTACTTATGTTTTTGATACTGCACTTTATTTTGAAACATTGAGGACAATGTTAGATTTAAGTGTGGGGGTGAGGGAAAAACTTTTAGTTAGTTTTTAATAAATAAAATAAAATTAAAAGAGCCTAGAAATTTGTGCCAATTCAGGATGACACTAACCAGTCTAAGTGGATGGAAACATCATGGTTGTAGGAGTTAAGGAACCCAATAACAGTCTATTCATAGAAAGACAGAGTTCAGGTGTTAGAATGGAATCATCACACTACGTTCTGTTTTTTATTTTATTTTTTTTAAAAAATTGTATGTTTCTTTAAGTGATTTGGTGGGGCCCATCACATCGAATTGTTACCAATGCTAAATGAAATAGAGTGATTGAGTTACTAAATAATAAATAAACCATACCAATCAGACCAAATGAAGAAAAAAAACACTTGGATAGCAATATGTGTGTGTTTTCCCTGTCTCCGTCGCCTAAACAAGCGTAGAACTATCATGTAATCTGCTGACAAGAAGCATGCGCTTGGATCCTAAAGATCAAATCATGCAATCCAAAAAAAAATAAAAATAAAAATAAAAAATAATATATATATATATATATATATATGAAAAGTTTATTATTGTGCAATAAAATCGACCGCTGGTTCCCTTGTATATGCCAGTTGTGTTGATCTAGATTTAGGATTATCGACCGCTGGTTCCCTTGTATATGCCAAGCTGTGTTGATATTAGTCCAGACCAGTATCTTAATCCACTAGGATTCATAGGTTCATCTTGGAGGAGGCCTTCAGACAGATATGGGAAACACCGTTGACCTTAGACAACATTGTTTTGAACTATCTATCTCTATAATCCATCTTCTTAATCTATTCATTTGTGTGATTCCGATTATTGATGTCCATAGTGCGACTATCTGAATAGAATTCTGTCACTTATATATATATGAATATGACTCGCATCCGGGTACTTCCTTTTGTAACCAATGAAAGTAGGCCAACCAAGGAGATTCTTTAGTAGCAATCCTGAGTTCTTCACAGATAGCTAGAGTTTGGAATAAAAGGTTTTGTAGGTACACCTCTGGTAAACCTTCCCGAGACTATAACTCGGCCACTAGGGCCACCTAGGGGTTTAAAGGCTTGTTATACGTGCTAAGTGTGACCGTATCCTCGACGAGATGGAGTTGTATATTTTAAAATTATTTTAGTTTGATTTGCTCGAGGACTAGCAAAGTCTAAGTGTGGGGGAATTTGATAGGTGTCTAAGACACCTTGATATTTATCTATTGTTTATGCTTTCTTTGCTAAGTTTTCTTGTAAATTATGTATTTTTATGTTTAATTTTGAGTTTTAGGTACTTTGGAGCAAAAGAAGAAGAAAGGTCGCTTAAAAGGGGCTAAAGTGTCATTTCATGTGCAACTACCGTTGGAGGCGACTTATTTCTCATTATTTACTTCTTTTCTATCTCGAAAGGCATGTCGGCTTTAGTGATGCGAATTATGTTTGAAAAGCATGTTACAAAAATTTTAGTGATGTATAAAAATTGAAGAAAAGAAGTGAATATGAGAGGTAAGAGATGGCTGCTCGAGAAACTACTAAAACCACCCCGAGAAAAGTGTTAAAGGCACCCCTTAAATGTCCCTAAGAGTTGATAAAGTCACCCAGGAGTTTTTCACTATATACAGCCAAAAAGTTATCTTTGTACCCCACAAATTGCTATTCGCAACCCCAAGAATTGCTAAACGTAGCCCAAATTGCTAAAGGGACACCGCTGTTGGATAAGGGGAAGGTCATCTTCTCCATTTGAATTTCGAAATTTGGCGCGAAACTGAAGAACAGAATTAGGGTTTGTGTTTTAGGCAGGCTGTGGTGAGACTAAAACGCTGAGAATCATTGGGTTTGTTCTTAAGGTCCAAACAGGGATGGTAATGGTCTTTGTTTTGACCATAATTAGTTAAATAATCGGCAAAAGATGAATCAGAGCTCACGGATTTTGGCGGGAAAATGTGTTCTTCATGGACAAATTTGATGTTCGGATTTTGGAGAGGTTATATGGAGATTCGATCGCTCAAACTTCTTGGATGGACCTTTTTGGTCGAAACAGGCATGGTAAGGTGTTGGATTTAAACAGAATGGGCTGGATGATCGGGTTTTGACAAAACAGGTAGAGGGTTGTATCTCGGGTTTTTGTGTTGCTATATTTGGAGGTTTCACGGAGAATTTCACGGGCTGTACGGTCTGGTTACATTGTTACCTAATCAACAAAGAAGAATGACGTGTATGGGAGCTTAAAAGAGAAAACGAATCTTCATATATTTGGGAGATTATCATAAACAGTGAAGAGTGTTTTTCACGGGATTGTTTGGCTGTTTATTTTGGAAAGTACAAGGAGTTTTAATGAAGATAATATACTCTGCAAGATTTGATAAGGCTAAAGGAAGTTGGGATCGACATGGAACAGCTACACAGGAGAAAAAAAAAGGGAAATAAAAATCCCGTGACTTGGGGGAAAGAAAAAAAGAAGTTTTGGAAGCAATATACTCGTCATGTGGTGTATATAAAGTCTTGGGGGAGTCTCAAGAACGGATACGGATACCTTGGAGAAGAAAGTAGAGGCTTAGAATCATAAAACAAGAGTTCTCAGAAAGTTACCTTCATTAGAAGTAGTGGAATCCAAAGCCCTAGACTCATCTCTCCTTGGTAACAAAAATCAATTTTAATTAGTTTGTCTTAGTATTTTCTTTTAATAATCAAAAACCAAATCTTTAAAAAAGAGTCCGAGCAACGAATCTTTCTTACCACTTGTAAAAACTACATCATTGACCAAACGATCTTGTCCCATGCTTTCATGAACGCTCTCCAAATTATTCCATCCTCCTTCCATTTTTCACCAAATAACCCCTTCTCTTCCTCTCGTTCTTCCGCGGTTAATTTACTAATGTGCTCATCCTCTTCCTTCGACCTCTTGGTACCCTTCCTTGGGTTTTTAGCTTGGAAATGGTGATGGCAATTGTGTTTGAGGTTGCATTGAATGTGCCACGTACATTGCAAGTTTCGGGCTTCAGGAAACACTACCGATATTGCATGCATTAAGGCTTGATCGTTATCCGTTACAATAACCCTTGGAAAATCATCGCCATTGTAAATGGACCTCAACGTCTCCAACATCCAAATGAAACTCACGTTGTTCTCATGATCTATTAACCCCCATGCAATCGTAAACGTGTTTTTGTCCGAAGTGTGACAATCAATGTTCAACAACGGCATGTTATATTTGTTTGTCTTGTAAGTGGCATCTATCAACAAAATTTGATGAAAACACTGAGCCAATTTTATCATTTCGGGATGTGCCAAGAAAATACGTACCACTTTACCATCCTTTTCTTCCGTTCTCAACTTGTAGTTGTGTAACTCAGCTAACCACTGCGATTGTTGCATGACCGTTCTACCATCCCATTCCGTCCTTTTGATCGTAGCTAGGGCCGACTTAATTGTAGATAAAGAAGAAAAGTTGTCGGGGTCGTCCGCCTTTATTTTACTTAAGATCGCACTCGCCTTTTGGATACGCATAGACCTCACCGTCTCCATTTCATGTGGTTTTAACTTCGCAATCATTACATGTCCAATAAGAGTATCCGGATCATCGTGGTTGTGACAACCATTAGCAACTTTAGACATTTTCCAATCTTTACTTTCCTTACCATCGAGCTTATAGAAGACAATCTTAAATGGGCATCCAATCTTCTTTTTATGTGTTCGGTATTTCTTTATCTCCGTCTTCCTCACATACTTATTATTCTTTCCCTCGTGACTCTTCTTCTCCCCACCCCGCTCACATATCATTTCAAACCGAATCTTTTTAACGCAACGGTTCTGAACTACCACGCACATCTTCTCTTTTGCCTTGTTCATAAGCCATTCCTTGGCCTCTTTTTACTTCCAAATATCTAAATGCGCATATAACAAAACAAAAATAATAAGCATAACCATCTAACATACATGATTGGAAAAAGAAAAGATAATTCATGACCATACCAAATCGTTTGCATAGTGTAGGTAAGTATCAAGCCTCAAATAATAATCGTCATCAACCGCTACAACAGCCTACGCACAACAACAACAAGTTATGCATTAGCAATCGGAAGGAAGTTTAGATAATAAGTAACCGATTGTAACACAATCGGTAATTTATTACTATATTTAGATGGTGAATTTTCTACAAAGGCTAAAATCGTAAACCCATACTTATATGTATTCCTGATCCAGCAATCAGATGAATATTGAGGCTCGTGTCTCTTATCGAAAGCATGAAAGATCATGCTATGAGAATCTCCGACTGAGAATACTGTCTCTCGGAGTATATATAAATATGTAGTCTCTCACACGAGGCAACGACATATCTCATGAATAATTTGCAATTTCGAATTACTTCTATATAGAATCGAAAGATTAGACGGCTCCTAGACACTTTGCCCGCTAGTATATAGCAATAACGTCTTCATGATGTAACAATATTTTCCCTGACTATATGAAAGAAGTATGACGCTTCAACAAGCTCATATCAGTCAATACCTGAATAATTAACGCTCCTAGACGATCGTACTAGTATAGATCCATTAATTAATTATTTTCAAAATCAATAGATTCAAATCCCTGGAAAATATTCGATATTTTCATAGTATTTCGTTACTTCAATTTATGGTTCTTCCCAACAGAATTCCATGGGTTAGTAATAAATATTCAACACACGGGCATCTGAGCTACCTTTGAGTAAGCTCCGACCAAAATGGTGTAAGTGTACTCAACGATGATGCACTAACAATCACCGCACGAACAAGTATTTCAAAATACGACGAGACGATGAACCTATACAAAATGGGAAGGAAAAACAATAAATAATTAAAAAATTGACCAAGGCGCTGGGAGCATGGGCCCACTGACCGGCCGGATGTGCCGTGGTCAATCCCACGCCAGTTTCATATTTTTATCATTTTCTTTGAGTTCATGAAAAACCTTTCACTTGAACAAATATTTTTTGTTTTGAGGAAACTCCTCAGTTTCATGGTGTTTCCCTAATACCAAAGAAATAATATAAAATTAAGGAAAATATTATGGGGCCGTGATTATTGGCCAACCGTCCATGCCCTGATCCCGGCCGGCCCCACACCTCATGGTTCCTCATTATTTTATTATTATTTCCCTAATCTTATGAAAACTCCTTAATCTCATGATATTTCCTTGATCCCATGAAAAATAATATAAAATTAGGGAAACCCGTGGGACCGGGCCATAGCCGGCCGGTCATGCCCTAGCTGGCCCCACAAGCCATATTTTATGATTATTATACTTTTCATTTTTCCTTAATCCCATGAAACTCCTTGATTTCAAGATGTTTCCTTCAAATTATGAAATTCCTTCAAATTATGGGAAAATACACAAAAATACATAAAATTAAGGAAACTTGTGGGACCGGGCCAAGCTGGCCGGTCATGCCCTAGTTGGTACCACAAACCCCTTATTCTATTATTATTATTTTTTATATTTCCTTGATTTTATGAAATTCCTTGATTTCATGATATTTCCTTCAAATTATGAAAACTCCTTCAAATCATGAAATAATACATAAAATAAGGGAAAACTCACGGGACCGGGCCCCAGCCGGCCAACCATGCTCAAGCCGGTCCCACACGCCCTTATTTTATTATTATTAATATTATTGTTTCCTTCATCTCATGGAAACTTCTTGATTTCAACAAAAACTCCTTGGTTTTATCATATTTCCCTAAAATCATGAAAATATTATGAAAATTGGGAAAAAAACATGTGGGACCAAGCTCCTTGGCCTGCCAGCCATGCCTTGGCCATGGACGGTCCCACACTTCATGATTCCCTCACTTTTATTATTTTTCCTTCATCTCATGAAGTTCGACGGTTTCCACAAAAACTCCGATTTCTTCATATTTTCTCAAATGATTGCTCAAATGCACATCAGAAAATATCAAAATTCTCAAAATTGGCATACAGACACTTTGGTGACGTGAGCATGTTACCTTGACCGACCAAGGTTGGCTCTTTGGCTTACGAGAAGCCGGTCCCACGTATTTTCATGATTTAACCTAATTTGCACAATTGCACGTATTAGGTCCAAAACTCTTCCAAACAACTTGGAACTTGATGGAACGATCATCAATTGATCCCGTGAACATCCAGGGCCGGTTTCATGGTCCCTTGGTCGGTCCCTCATCTCTTCATAATTAATTAGGTTTTATCATCTAAGGCTCGGACGAGCATTTTTCGAATAAATGATTAAACCAGCATTTAATTATCCTTTCATCAACAAATTAACTGGTCTGCAGAGATATTAATATTTGATCATGTGAGCATCTGGGCACTACATGGTCGACTCATAATCCCATGTAGCCGGTCCCTCCTTTTCTGTGGTTGATTCCCACTAAACCATCAATAAATCATCAATTAAATTAGGGTTTTGAGTCCAAGGTTAATGATTCCAGATTCAAACGCTAATAATTTTACGTTGATCCCGTGATCAACATTTTATTTATCATACTCGGTTCAATTGCCAGTATTCTGATTTAATATGTTATGCTACCATAATCCATCAAACGAGCAATTTTTGCTCAGATGAGCAATACTTGCTCAAATCAAAGAATATTGGTTCAATTATCCATATTCAACAATATTTGCTCACGTTAACTTATTCACACATCATATCTGTCTCAACAGACATGTTCAATTCATGAGTCTCAGAATATTTCCAAACCACGTTCGACTCAACAATACAAGGACTCATCGTCCCATGAAGTCCCGAAGTCAGCAACTGACTAACTAAATACACGTCTGCCTTGAAGATTCCACAATCATACGAGACATCAATCGTGTCACATGGGGGATATTAACTAGGGTTTTGGTCTCAAGGTCTACGGACGCGTGTGTTCATACACACGATGAGAATGTGAGCAAGTCGTGCAATCGGTTGAAGGAGTTAACAAAGTAGTAGATGGAAAATCAACCAAGTCTCCGCACGTTGAGCAACCGGTTTTAACACGATTTCCACTTCCCCATTTCTTTGATTCCATCAACTCGTCACACTTCATGAGATCATGGTGTTTTCAATTCCAACGATATAAATAAGTCTCTCGAATCATGATTGAAACAAGGATAATCTCATGTCAAACAGCACAACACGAGATTAACAATCCAACTCTCAACAGAGCAAATTCAATCATTCGAAACTTATCTTATTTTCGAATACACAACACACCTACAATCTTCGATCACCATTGATCTCACACATTTCTCGGCTTCCTCCTGAATGACCGACCCATCCTCTCTTGTGACCGAATTTACTCTGAACGGCCATTGTCTTGGTTTAGGCCGGAGTACTACAAGATTGATCTCTCGAATTCAAGCACTCCTTCTTGTAGTGCATCTGTGTGAGGTTAAGCATTTTGCTCGGTTCAAGGAGTCTCCTCCGCGCGATCATCTCCTCAATTCCGTAAAAACCAGTGAATTATTTTTCCCATCTACAGATTGGCGACCACAGTGGGAGATCATTCTCTCGGTTGCAAATTCACTGTATGAGAAGAATATCGCGACATCAATACTTTGCGAGATCAATAAACAACAGCATTGCGAAGGTGTCGCAGGGAAATAATATAAATGACGCAATGGATGGCGACAGCCAGAACATGAGAAAAGTGTGAAGATTTGGCGAGATTTAGAAGTGTCGCGAAGACGAACACTTATACACTTGCGATACTTCGCGAGTCATTTCCGAAAATAAAGGACAGTTTAGCTGTCATCCACTATGTAATACCCTATATAAAGGGTTGAGTAAATCTGTTGTAAGGGGGAGAGTTCTTTTTGGAATTTTAAGCAAGTCATTAGGAGAGAGAAAGTTAAGAGTGATTGTAATTTCTTTAGCTCTGTTCTATCTTTCTTTGTAAACATTTCAAGAAAATAATCAATAAAATCTATTGTTACTCATCTTCAAATGGATTAGTTGAGTGAATTATAGTAAGGGGTGTAGTGTGGGATTTCATGCAACTACATATGCGCTAGAAACAGGGACTGATTATAAAAGATTGCAGCTAAAATTATCCGAATCAAGAAAATATGAGAGAAAGATGTTAGATCAGATGAAATAGAGAAGTTAAAAAGCAAGGAATACAATGAAAATATGGAGTATTGTACAATTACAAAAGCAAGGATTAATGAATTTCATGAAAACATTAGAGGAAGAATACATAAACGAGATTTTGAAGGGAAGAAGATTATAGATAAGGAGAAGACATCGTCTTTAAAAGAGTGAAAAGCAAAAGTAACATTCACAAGAGGGAGATACCTAAAGAGTGTTTGAGCCATACATCCCCATTGGTGATCACAATAAATGCATGCAAAAATGGAGGAGAACCTACAAAAGCAAATAAGAATGGGTCAGAAATAGAACTTTGGTGGATACAGGGAGTTTAGTGAGCATCATGTTTTACCATACTTACAAAAAATTAGGATATAAAGATGAAGAAATGATTTCCCAAATAGATTATATCCATGGCTTTGGTAAATCTATAACGAAACCCAAAGGAGAAGTAAAATTACGGATTCTCGCTTGGAGAAATTGAAACACAGGTGACATTGAGTGTAGTGGATATGGAATCGCCATACAACGTGTTGTTAGGAAGGCCATGGGTACATGCAATCAAGGTCAGAAGCGCCAACATTTCATCAATGTATCAAGTTTCCCATGCCAATCGGAATTGGTGAAATCGGAGGAGATATTGATAAAGGGAGAATATATCATCAAGACGAAGTAAAGCATTATGAAGAACGCGTGAAGAAGCGAAGAGATCGTAAGAAAATGGTAAAAGCAGCTAGAAAATAAGAAGAATTTAGAATTACATGATAAGAGCAAAAGAAGGAAAAGGAATACCTAGCGAAATCGCGCAGAATAAGGAAATGAAAGGACCAACCCCTATGGGAGAACCGAAAGCTAGATATATCGCAGCGAAGAACAAACAAAAGAAGTGAATGTTGGAACCGAAGAAGAACCCAAGATGTTAAAAATTGGAACTAAAATGGAAGTAGATGAAGAAAGAAGAACTATTGATTTGTCACGAGACTATAAAGATATTTTCGCGTGGGATATGGATGAAATGCCCGGTATAGATCCATCTGTGTGGCTTGTCATAAATTGGAAATTGACAAAAATATAAGGCCATTCAAACAAAGAATTAGAAAGATCGCAACAAAGATATCATCCTGAAATAGAAGAAGAATTGCAGAAAATGCTAGATGCAGGAATCATTAGACAAGCAAAATATCCTGAATGGATAGCAAATATGGTTATAGTCCCAAAGAAGAAAAAAGGGATAAGAATTTGTATAGATTTTACTGATCTAAACAAAGCTTGTCCTAAAGATAGTTTCCCTGTTACCGATATTCGCAATTGGTTGAAGTCATGGCAGAAATGAAAGGATATCATCTCTTGATGGATATAAAGGTTACAATCAAATTCCTCTCGCCAAGAAGATCAAGAACATACTGCTTTCTTTTCTCCAAGAGGATTATACTGTTATACAAAAATGCCGTTTGGTTTGCGAAATGCCGGAGCAACATACCAAAGAATGGTGGAAAAGGTGTTCGCGAGATGGATACACAAAACGTTAGAGGTGTATGTAGATGATATGTTAATAAAAAGTAAGAAAGCAAAAGATCACACACAAGATCCGAAAGAAATTTTTGAACAAATGAGACATTTCAACATCAAAGTAAATCTAAAAATGCACCTTTGGAGTTGCATCGGAAATTTTTTAGGTTACATAGTATCAAAAGAGGGAATCCAAGTCGACCCGGAGAAAGTACAAGCAGCCACGATATGCCAACACCGCGACAAGAAAAGATGTTCGAAGTTAAATGGGCTACTAGCTTCGCTAGGGAAGGTTTATCTCGCGATCATCGATAAATGCAAACACTTTTTCAACATTCTCAAAAAGGGATCAAAATTTAGATGGACAGATTTAGTGAGAAAGCCTTCCAAGGAATAAAGGAACATTTAATGGATATATCAATTTTACAAAAAGCAGAACCAAGGGAAGAATTATTGATCTATCTTGCGACGACCTCGCATGCATTAAGTGCAGTATTGCTGCGAGTGGATGCAGGAGTAGAGAAACCAGTCTATTACATCAGCAAAACTTTCAATGCCGCAGAAAGGAATTACTCAAAAAATGAAAAACTAATCTTGGCATTAGTTTACGCAACATTTAAACTTCGCATATACTTTCAAGCGCACATTGTTAAGGTAGTGACAAAAATACCAATCGAATCGAATGAAAAATTCAAAAGATCGGGAAAGAGTAGAAAGATGGAATGCTCAGATAAGTCATTGCAAACTCAAATACGAAATATTATCTTCACTAAAATCACAAGTTGTCGCAGATTTTTTAGCGTAATTCCCTTTGGAAGAGGATGAACCAAAAGAAGAAATGATGGACATAGAAGAAGAACATGGAGATCCAAAGGATTTGTTAACTGAGCCAAATAGATGGGAAATATTAGTAGATGGGTCGTCTAATGGAGAAGGTAATGGGATTGGAATTGTTGTGATATCGCCAGAAGGAAATAAGATAGCTTTTTCTTTCAGATTAGAATTTGCGTCAACCAATAATGAAACAGAGTATGAAGCTATAATACATGCTTTGCGATTCGCAATAGAAATGAAATTGGAAAATGTGAGGATTACCAGTGATTCGCAATTGGCTATTCGCCAAATAAAAGAGGAATACACTACAAATGAACTATCTTTGCAAAAGTACAAGAAACTTGTTGATGAGTCAGTTTGCAGTATACCGAAAATAAAATGGAGACATATATCAAGGAGAAACAATAGACTCTCGGATGCTTTTGCCTTTATATCAAGTATGATGACAGATCCGATCATGAAATATAAAAATACAAACACTTTTAATGCCGTAAATTAATATAGAAGAAGAACAGAAACATGTAATGCTAATCGAAGATGGAACACAAACACTTTGCGAAGAAGATTGAGAGCGAGAACTTCATGCATACCTGACGAAAGGGGAAACACCAAGAAATAGATTAGAGGCACACAAACTAAAAAGCCGTGCAACAAATTATGAATTAAGAGATGGAGTACTGTACCGACGATCATTTAATGGACCTTCATTCAGATGTGTAACAAGAAAGGAAGGAGAAACCATATTGAAGATGTTGCATAGCGGGGATGTCTGGTAATCATAGTGGTGGAAGATCTTTAGCACATAAAGCAAAAATGCAGGGCTATTATTGGCCGTATATGCATGAGGATGCGAAACAAATATCAAGGTGTTGCGAAGATTGCCAAAGACATGGGAAGAAGATACATGCACCGGGAGCGCCATTAAGTTCTTCAACAAGTGTGTGGCCTTTTGGAAAATGGGGCTTAGATATTGTGGGACCATTCCTACCAGAACGGATGAGAAGATATCTAATTGTGGCTACCGATTATTTCACAAAATGGGCAAGAGGTGAAAGCGGTACAACACATTCGCGATAAGAATGTTTTTACTTTCATATTTGAGAACATTATATGCAGATTTGGGATTCCAACACAGTTGGTATCTGACAATGGGAAATAGTTTGAAGGACAAAATATAGAATTGTTGCTTAATGCATTTCAGATACGATGTGGAAAATCAACTCCTCTGTACCCGTAGGCTAATGGCCAGGCAGAAGCAACAAATAAAACAATCGCAGACATATTGAAGAAGAAATTAGAAGGATACAATAAAGGATGGTGCGAACAAGTACCCAATGCAGTATGGGCTTATAATACAACTAGAAGAGAAGCTACAGGCATGTCACCTTTTTGTTTAACGTATGGGGTTGAAGCTATACTCCCGACAGAAGTTATGATCCCAAGAACAAAGAAAGAAGCTTGGAAGAAGAATCTCAGTGCAGGTAACATTTTAATCAAATTAGATGAATTAGAAGAAAAAAGAGAGCGAGCACTACAACATATGGAGAATTATCAAAGATTGGCCAGAGAATATAACAAACGTGTCAAGATACGTGAATTTCAGCCAGGAGATCTGGTGCTGCGAGAGACACCAATATATCAGCGTGAAAGTGGTGGAAAATTGGCAAGAAAATGGGATGGACCTTATATCATTAAGGAAATAGTTGGCACAGGGGCATATAGATTAATGGATCCTGAGGGGAGAGATGTAGGACAAAGATTGGATAGACCATGGAATAGGTTGTATCTCAAGAAGTATTATCCATAAAATATGGATGAAATGAAATGAATTTGGATGAAATGTTTTTGCGATAGAATGATTGCGAAGTTGAATAAAACAAAGAAAGATTATGCGAATGTCTCGCAAGCAATACATTACAGAAAATGAATGATTGAATGAATTAACAAAAATGAATGAGTGAGTGAATGGGACGAACCTTTATGGCGTACACCCTAGTTCGCGAATGATATTTCGCAAGAGGAAAATGTAAGACCTAAAGTGCGTCATATAAGGGGTATCTCTTGACATGGCTCGGGGGAAAGGTTACACCGCTCCCGAAACCCGAGCCATGGAGATTTGGGGCCCATGAAAGCCTATCCTGGAGAGATACCTTGGATTTCCAACTACATATATAAGGTTATACCCGGTTGGACGCCCGAGGGTCTCTTCCAAGGAGTCGGGTGTATGCTCAAGACGCCGGGGTACACGGTTGAGCCAAGAGTGCCTGGGCATTTGAAGTGTCTCGGCCATTCTTGGCAAGTCTTGGTATATGCCGCACTCCCAAGAAAACTCCACTTAGGGTGCGCCTCGTAACCATAAGCCATATAGGTATAAGGGATAAGAGGTCAGAAAACAACTGGTTGTTGTTAAGACCGGATGGGAGGAGCTAGTCTTGTATGGCCGATGTACGCCTCCTTGAAGGGGCAACCAGGAGAAGATAAGGGCGGCACCCTCCATTAGGGGAGCCGATAAGTGTCAAAAGACGCAAATGTCATGAGGCTTTATTTTCGCAAGGAAATTTAGGCTTGTCATATTTGTGCGATGATCCCGTAGAGGCAATAATACTAACGCAAGGATAAGGCGAGATCAATGGGTTTTTACATGAAAATGTAAAGACGCCCCGCGATTTCGTCGCGAAGACTTTGGCAATGTCATGGGATTTTACATTCGCAAGAATATTTAAACCCGTCATATTGTCGCAAATAAAATATCCTGCAGAGGCAAAAATACTTAAGAAATGATAAGACAAGGTCAAGAGGTCATTACATGAAAGTGTAAAGATGTCCTGCGACTTTGTTGCAATGAGGGGTGGCGAAATAAGACCTTTAATTAGGAAGGCAAAATAAGACCACACAATCAATGATAAGACAAGATCAATAGATTTCTTCATTTATGAAGGTATCCTGCGGTCTTGTCGCAATGATAAAATTTGAACATAAATAAAGGTAAGCAAACATGCTTGCGAGAGTAAAATTGCAAATCTAAAATGAGATAAAAAGAGAAGATAAGGGTTTATTCATCAAGGGACTTGGTCTTTCCAATCAAAAAGAGTACTTCAACAGAAATTGAAAAACATCCCTTGCAAAAAGTCATACAGAAAAAGAGGTTGGAAGATATAAAATTACAGGAGTAGATTAATTTTCTACATCTACATTGGCATTCTCAACAACAGGAGATGATAAATGTTCCTCAACAATCTTATCAGCTTCATCTTCGCCGATTGGAGGATTTTCATCGAAATTCCTTCATTCGATTCTTATTGAAAATTTCATCATTAGTGACTTCCTCGCAGCTTTCATAATCATAATCGCTTCTCGGGGAATCAGAACTTCATCATCACTTACTTCCGAGGTGCGACAGATACGGGATCAAGAGATTTAGAGAGTAAAACTGCTCACAAGAACTTCACTTTAAGATGAAGTTGACGAAGGAGCGCTTTCTGCTGATTTTTACTCTCTATATTTTTAAAATTACACATATAGTCGAATCTTCTTTCTGCCCTGTCGCGAGAATGCATAAGGGAAGTAACAAGATTTTTATTCTCCTTGCGAATTTTTGAGTGGTCAGATTTCAAAGTAGTAATGGAGGAGTGAAGATTTTTCTCAGATTCTGCGAAACAAAAAAACAAAAAAATATTATAAGAAACAAAAATATGAAGGCTCGATAAAGGAAGAATAGATGAGGCAGTCAACTTCTATGACTACCTTCCTTTTGTGAGATAAGATGTTGAGTTAACGCCGAACAACTATTCTCCAGTTGATCCATGGCGTTGTCAAAATTATCTCCAACTAATCCTTTCAGACGAGCTCGCCAATTTTTTTCGTTAGAAATAAGTATGGCATTTTCTTTCGCAAGGGAAGAATTGGACTTTTCTAATTGGGAACATTGATCTTTGAGTTGGTTTGCTTTTACACTTAAGGTTATTCTACCCTGAATGAGTTTATCCTTCTCGGGCAAAGAACTTCGCAAGATGACTCTTCACGAGCGAAGAGATTGTTCTTGTTCTTTACATAATTTTTGACAAATATCATATTGCTTTGCGAGTAAACGCTACCTTGTTTAATAGAGTTCGCTTCTCTTGAGAAAGAGTTTCATTCTCATCTGATAAAGTTTCCAACTCTAGATTAGCTTTAGTCAAAGAATACGAGAGGCGAGATAAGTCATTACTTAACGAATCGTGTTTCTGAGCTAAATCAGCATTTTCTTTAGAAAGATTATCTATTTGATCAACATCATATGTATGAAGATTATCTAATTGGTTATATTGCTCCATCCAAGCATCTTTATCAACTCGAACTTCTTCAACAAAGAGATTCCAACCGATATATCTCCATTTTTCGTTTCTGGTTTAAAGCTTAAAGGGCGAACAAGGGTTTGAGTTTAAAAAAAAAAAAAAAAAAAAAAAAAAGGGCAAAATTTACCTTTTAATTCTTCATTCTTCTTGCGAAGATTATCGCGATCCAAATAAATGTTGAGAAGGCTATTTTTCAAGACCTTAATTTCTTGCTCCAGAGATGTTCGCGATAATGTGTCAGAACCAAAATATTTACTCAGGGATTCAAAAACACTAGACCTAATAGGATCAGTGGAGATTTTCTTCGCTTCATTCATAAAATCTGATAAAGCTTTGAAAGCTACATCTATCCCTTCTAAGTTTTCTTTGGTAAGAGGGATAGACTCAGAGGAGGAGGAGGGAAAAGTTGAATCATTCTTGGTTATAAGAATGCCAGTTGAAGAAACATGATTAAGTGGTGGGGACGAGACAGAAGCATTAAGAGTAAAAGTGGAGAAAAGTTCATTTTGAAGAATTTCATTGACGGAAAATTCAGGGATTGACTTGTCCTGCGAGGATATCGCAGGAGGAGACAAATTATCTTGAGAAGAAAGAGTTGGTTTATTCTGCGAAGCAATCGCTAGAGAGGGAGGATTGTCCTGCGAAGGTACTATAGGAGAAGCAATAAGTTTGAACCCATGAAAGAAAATAGGAGGTGCAACTGGTTTAGAATGGCGAGACCTCTTGGGAGATTTACCACCATTTTTGTCATCCTGCGAATTACAAGTTAAATAAGAAACAGAGGCAACAATATTGTTATTAAAAGAGTAAATGTTTCTTAAATACCTTGCTACTCGCAGGCTGCCTTTTAGAAGCAAAGGATTTCGATTGCGAACTTGAAGAAATGTTAGGGTTCGTAACGGTGAATTTGGTGTTGGGCTTATTCTTGCTGAAATAAAAATGGTAGGAGAAACATTAAAAGAAGAGTAATATCCAAATAAAAGACTACAATAAGAGAGATCAATCATGAAATAATCAAAATTAGTAAAATCAACAGACCTTGATGCCATAGAAACAAAGAGTGAAGAATTATAGCAGAAGACGATGAAGGAAAACGGCGAGAGAAAAGTTGCATAAATAAAAAAGATGAAGTAAAAGAAGAGAAGAATTTTCAAAGGGAACTCCTCTTTAAATAGATGGGAGAAGAGTAACCGGATGAGTCGGTAAAAGTGAAAATTTAGATACGTGTAAACAAATCATTCATAAATTCACTAATCTTGTCGGTAAAGAAAACAAATGGTCGCGACATTTCAAAGTGTTAGTTCTCATGACATTCTCTTCTTCGCAGAGAAGACATGAGAAGAGGCAAGATGTAGGAGCAGAATATCGCGACATCAATACTTTGCGAGATCAATAAACAACAGCATTGCGAAGGTGTCGCAGGGAAATAATATAAATGACGCAATGGATGACGACAATTAACATGAGAAAAGTGTGAAGATTTGGCGAGATTTAGAAGTGTCGCGAAGACGAACACTTATACACTTGCGATACTTCGCGAGTCATTTCCGAAAATAAAGGACAGTTTTAGTCATCCCACTATGTAATACCCTATATAAAGGGTTGAGTAAATCATTGTAAGGGGAGAGTTCTTTTGGATTGTTAAGCAAGTCATTAGGAGAGAGAAAGTTAAGAGTGATTGTAATTTCTTTAGCTCTGTTCTATCTTTCTTTGTAAACATTTCAAGAAAATAATCAATAAAATCTATTGTTACTCATCTTCAAATGGATTAGTTGAGTGAATTATAATAAGGGGTGTAGTGTGGGATTTCCTGCAACTACATTCACTTATCATAAAGATGGTTGGTCTTAGGTCCGGTTCAGTTTACCAACCCGGATTCAACACCCGGTTCTAATATTGCAAGCTCTAGCAGATCGATAACACCGCTCCTCCTGGTGCAACCTCGCCACTACCACTCCTCCGGTACAACCCCGCCACTACTACTCCTCCAAGCACCGGTGCTCCATTGATCACCCCCGCAAGCGGCAACGCCGAAGCCATCAATAATCCACTCTTTGGTCGGGCCTCCAAGAAGTCAGAGAAAATCCACCTACCATAGGTGATCTCATGAAGGTACAAGAAACTCTTTCCAAAAATCAGACCGACATGGCTGCTACTCAGAAGGAACTATTCCACTATCTCAAGACTCTTACAGACAAGATGTCAGAGAAAACTCAAGAGAAAGGAAAAGCTAAAGAAAAAGCTTCAGATGCTGATCCCGAAGTCACTCCAATCCATGTAGTAGATGATGAGGAAGTTCCCAAACCTACAGATGATCCGAAAGAATCATCCAGTTTCATCACTCGTGAGGACCTGGAGCGCCTCTTGGAGGATCATGGAAAAGACAAATCGCCTTCTGAGCATCGTCACCAACCTCCATACCCTGCTACTACGCAAAGAATTCCTCTGCCAAAAGGTTACACCTCTCCCACCTTCACGCTTTATGATGGAACAGTAATGCTCGAGAACATGTTTCTCGGTTTCAAAGCACTGGGAGAACATGAGCAGTAACCATACTCGTCTGTCCAAGGAATTTTCGAAATCTCCGAAGGGTAGAGCATATACCGTACAACAACATCGCACTGTGAAATATCAAAATTGGGGAGAAATGGTTAATGCTTTCTACAGAAATACTTCTTCGTTTCGAACAAATCACCCTCTCGATCTCTAAGGATGTTTCAAAGGAGCAACGAACATCCTAACGATTATGTGAAAAGGTTCGGTGGTTCGTGCCTTGGATTGCCATGATCCGAATGTCACAGCAACAACTCGTGGACTTATGCATCAATGGAATGATCCCAGTCTATAGAGCTTTATTAGAAAATCTCAGGTTCCAGACTTTCTCAGAACTCCATGAAGCAGCCAAGAGATCAACAACTACTGCACCTACTCTATTGGAGAGAGCTAAGACCACAAAAGTTGAAGATCCACGGGAGACCCGAGGTAGCAGACGTTTAATCAACAAATAATACAACCTCCAACCTTCCACAAATGTCAGTTGCGAAGGGAGTAAACGAAAAGCCGACCCACAGCGCAAACATACTTCCTCAACCCCTTCAAAGGCGCAAAGGAAGGATGATGTGCAAGTCCCTGCTCAACACACGGAAGATGATCCAGAGGCGCCTGACTTCCCCCGTTCCATTGAGGAAGTTATTGAACTTCTAGACGCCTGGATTCAAGACGGCGCGATCAAGCTCCCATATGTCAAGAAAGAACCAACTGAAGAAGCCATGGAAAATCCTCGTTCGCGCTTTTCATAGGTTTGTCAACCATCCCACAAGTGATTGCAGAACTTTGAAGCGCATATTCAAAGAAAAGGTCGAAACAGAGAACTCAACTCATGGATCAAGGGGTACACAGAGATCCTCTCCCCGTCGTAACCTTCACTCTTTCTCGAACCACCACAAAGAAGCAGCTTCAATCCTTAATTGAACATATCTCACGAATTGCTATACTTATCAAAAGCTTAGAGGGGAGACATGTTCGCCGCACCGAACCACATCGTGTCGTGAAAGCGTTTGTTGATTCAAGAAGCATTCCCGAGCCGCCTCAACAATGATGAAGAAATGTGTGACTGGGGACTCCTCACCACAGTCCATCTCAAGGGAAACGAGTTCAAACGAGTATTGATTGATGTCGGCACCGTGCTGATATTATCCTCTCAAAACTCTCGTAGCCGCCGGGCATCACACGACAAGAAGCTATTCATGCTCCAAAGAATAATCACAGATCATGAAGGAACACCCATAGATGCTTATGGCCACATCACCCTCAAGATGAACATAAACTCACTGACAATAAAAATTCTTCATAATTCGAGAAGATCCACGATATGATATGATTCTTGGACGAACATGGATTCACACTGAAAGGCAACACCAACACCTTCAACTGCACATCTCTATTGAAGAAACCTCCGATTCTAAGAATAAAAAGAAGATACTTCACCATTCGAGTATTTGAATGAGGTCGAACCCTAGCAGAGCTAACACAAAAACTCAAGAAGATGCAAATGCTTTCATCAAAAGGTTTCGCACTCGTGCAAGTCTTATTCCTCCTCATGTGTCTATATCATCGCTAAATATACTTATTTGGTCCGAGGACTTTACTCCACCAACAACTTAGCAATTGCAAAATGCTATGAATGGATAACCTCGCCCAACAATATTTCACCAAGTGGTTAAGTTCAGAGCTTCTTCAAACCGAGCATGTCATCAAAAGGTTTATTGTCAAGACATAACCAAGCATGATAAACAAGACTCCTCAAATATTCTCCTCTCGCATGAGTGTCCATACATACCACAGCCGTGGAACTCCACCGCACGAAGAATTCCAAACCAAAGCAGAAAATATTCAGTGGCACGAATGATCAAGCCTAACAAATTTCAGAAGGATATTTGGTTCTCAAAGCAACTAAGCGTAACTCCCATTCTCCGCAAAGAATTCGAACCGGGAAGGACCCTACATGGTCTCTAAGTCCTGTCGCTGGTGGATACTACAAGTCGATCGACATGGATAACAAGGAAAGCGTGGCCGTGATACATGAGAATTGGCTCAAGGCCTTTGATGTCTAAGGTTTTGGATATTCGAGGTATTGATGTTCATGGCACAAACACCTAAAATATTTGGCATTTAGAGTTTTCTTTCATTGTCTTTCAATTCCTCCAAAATGTTTGCAATACTTGCATTCAAGAATTTAAATCCAAAGAATTTATCAAAATTCAGTTTGCTTAAAGAAAATCTCTATCAAACCCAAAGAAAATCCTCAATCATTTACCGATCCAAAACCGATCAAAACCAAAAATAAAACCTCACATCTCTCGAAGTTCGTAAATTCAAGAGATTATGAAAAGAAATTAAAGAAAATCAAAGAAAGAAGGACTTTGCTCCTCCGTATCCTTCAAGACTTGTAAGGCCGCTTCTCCATGTTCACTCTTCACCATCCCGCTAATCTTTTCTTCCTTCTCCATTACAAAGATCATTGGGAAAGGGTATGTTATTCTCACATGAATCCTTAATAGCATTCATCTTCTTGCTAAGCCACTTCACGTTGAAGCCAAGTCTCTCAGAATTCTCCAAGTTGAACTCCCAATCAAAGAGTACATCTGGAGTCACAGTATTTCTAGCTCTAGTGCATATATCGCTTACAACACGCAAGATAACATTTACTTGCATGGTTAAAGAATAAGCACGCTTTGGGTCCCTAGTAATTACGATGTGACCGAATTTCTTCCATATTTTCACGTACAAGTCGGCACATCCAATGGGAACGCTGAATCCACCTACTAGTTCATGATACGAGAGTGAAGCATCAAAGGGAGGATCAAAAACAACTCCTGCACTTGGATACTATGCAACACTATACGATTCTCACCACCGGGCAGCTTCTATAATCTGGGTAACAATTTCTTCAAGATTCTCTACCTGGTATTTCGGTTTCTTCTATCACTGAAGCAACAACAATCAGGGTTTCCGTAACTTCAGTGACAACCTTCTCATGGTCTTGAAGTGCAGGTATGGTTGTATCTTCATCAACAACTCTAGGGCGATTCAGATTATCCTTATTGGTTTCAACATCCTCAACTTCCGTATTTGACACCTAATACGAAGATTACATGAGGTTAGAGTCGTTTAGAGCATGAAACCAAGTGAGATTATAAAATACAGCATACAATCAATACCACATCATAAAATTTCATCATTATACACCCAAGGCACGAGCAAATGGCATGAAAATCACAAAGATACGTTTTACGGTGATCTCGTCTGAAAAACTGTACTCTACTCTGTACTAAAAGACGAACTGGGAGCAACCTACAAGGAATATGAGGACGGGTCATATACCATTCTCTTCGTATGGATGTCTTCTACCACATGTCAAAATTTCATGACAATCCGATGAACGAGTAAAAAGATGTGGTTGAAACATCGGGCAACATGCAATCTGAAAAAATTTTGGAAGTCTCCTGGAAGTTTACTGTTTTGCCTTTTTCGGGTCCTAAACGCGCTCGAAATCCAAAAACATTCTTTGGAAAACTTTGGAAATTCTCTGGGCTTGAAGATACATATGGGATCACGACAATATGACATCGGACGAAGATTCTATGGCACTTATGCTAAGAGGCTGAGTTCTGAATTTTCTGGTGACGTGTTTTCGGCAAAGCTTTTCATATATTCACATGGATTCTCATTCATTCACTCATAAATAAGCAATTTCATGCTTCTATGAATAGGTTATAATATATGTGCTTACTTGGGGGTTCTCAAGTGTTCAAGGAGTTGGGATTGCCCGTGTCAACATCAAGGGGTTCATCATTTTTATTCGGTTCCGAATATTTGGGACTTCCTTCGCATCTATTCTCGGGAGATGACCGAGTATTAGCACTCTCTACCTCCACGGAAACATCCTCCTGGACACATTCTCAAATAATTAGCATTTTCTCATGAGGCGTTCATGATTGGCTATGAGGGAGAATACTCACTATATTTTCTTCTTCAACGCTCAAGTCAGAGACCGTCTGCCCAGCAGCAGAGAACTGAAGACCGTCAATACTTGATGGAGTGAAATCCTGCAACGGAATAACAAAAAGTCTTTTTCAAGATCCCAATCACATGGATGAGAAAAAGTCATGACGAAAGAGATATCGATAAACTCACCAAACAAATCACTGGGGACTTTATGGTGTTAGGTATCATCTTATAATTCTTACTCCTGCCTTCTCCAACATGAACAATGCTTCACTCTTTCCGAGAGGTTTACATCAATTCGCGGTCTTATATTACGACCGCCTCGTGGAAAAGAAAATTTTGATGCAATAGTCAAAATACAATCATCATAATCTTATGAAGACTTTATAAAATACTTACTTGTGAACATCCCGAGATGTTTTCTGCTTGTCGCTACCAGGGAAATGCTTCAATCTTGGTCGAGTAGCAATCGCCTCGAAGAAGGAGGCTCTTTCACTAAGGGTTGATTAACTCTTACAAAATCGATAAGCGCTTGAGTTGTTGATCCTAAAATCTATGTAACCTGGAGTTACATATGAAATTCTTCCAGAGCCGGGAAACCGTAATTCACTTCCTTCCACATGTGTGCGGTCCAGACGGGTCATAAGTCGGTCAACTAATGGTTTTCTTCTTCTAAAGTCGGAACACACCGATCCATACCCATTTGCCGAGCCGTCCTATCAATATTTTATTCTTCCACCGAGAATTCGCCATGCATTATGGATATTATATAACCTGGAGTACAACTTAGCATAAAAGCTCTCTCGCCTTCGGCCCAAATCAAGCACTCGCATTTCAAAGTCATGCTCTCTTCATCATTAAAAGTTCTCAACTGAGAGATGTAAAGGGGAACTGATACCCATGGGCGGAAGTTGAATTCAGATTCACAATCCAGAACATCAACAAAGCGAGTTTTTAATCGAGGTTGCTTTGTGGACCAACGCATGATCCAAGCATTAACTTTCTCAGAGAAAACATGACGAGCATCAGTATTCAATCCTTGCAAAATGGTACGAGGGATAGGTGCATAATTCTTGAAATGCTCCCACATCAAATCTTGAAGAAACATTGTGTTAGCATAACATTCAATCTTCATAAAACCATTCGAGACACTAGAGTCCATGATCAAGGAGTCCAAGTTGGAATACAAAGAACCCAGGAACAAGCTACCTATTGGGACCTGCTCACCCTGAGCCATCTTAATCGCAAAAGGAATCATGAACGGCTTAAACAAGCTTCCAACATCTTCAAATACGTCTCGACAACCATAAACAC
Source organism: Papaver armeniacum (assembly GCA_023531295.1). Lineage (NCBI taxonomy): Eukaryota > Viridiplantae > Streptophyta > Magnoliopsida > Ranunculales > Papaveraceae > Papaver > Papaver armeniacum. The sequence continues at coordinate 123,582 of JAJJWW010003854.1, read as the reverse complement.
AAGAAAGCAAGAATAGATAACGTATCACAATGTGCCACCTGCAGGAGTATCTCTCGGCCACCAAAGATATTAACCAATGAGCGTAACAACCTTTGTCGCCGATGCTTTGTTAATCTCATCCATTGTGGTTGTCAAGATGTTAGAGATTGCAACTTCCTCTCGTGAAGAAAGATTTTCAGAAGATTGCCCGTGATCGGAATATGCAACAAAGCAACTACATCTTCTAAAGTAATGGTAAACTCTCCCATCTACATATGAAAGAGTGAGTTGGAATACACCATCGAGCAAGTAAAGCTACAATACCTCTCGCATCATGAAAATGAATAAGTCTCCGTAAGCTTGAATAGCTCGATTACTGTGCATCATACAACTTAGCTCGAACACGAGGAAAACCCAGATGTACCTCACTCATCCATAAATTTTTTCCAAAGGCCGTCGAGAAAGCTTGAATTCAATGATTGATGCATAAAAATATCCTCGTTCGAGACAGAACCGAATAGCTTCCTGAGGAGTCACCAGTTTTTTCTGAGTAACCTCTCTGGGATTTATCAGAAGATGAAATGTTGGAGTTTTGAGACGCTTTTCAGGCCCTTGATCTACGAAGAATGCATCCTCTATGTTCGGAACATTCTTGATTCCAGGAGTTTCATCTTCACCAATGAAGGTCTCATCCATGCATGAATCATCCTTGGAGGCATCATTATCAATATGTGAGTCTTCCATGGAAGCATCATTGTCCACACACATATCATCTCTGAAGCATCATTGACTTGAGAATCGACATCCTTGCAAAGTAGCCAGAATGTGCACACAATACTTCGCTTCAAAGATACCATTCATACAAGATGCAAACGTCTACAAAATGGTAATTATCAACTCTTACCTTTTACGATTCCACTAACAATAGTGATAGAAATGCTAGAGTTAACAACCCAAAATCGTTCGTCTCTTTGAAACCTACAAAAAACGAACGAAACTCAGACTTTCATAAAAACATAAATATTTCGTTGTGTGAACATTCACTACGAAATTATGAAAACTAAAAGCATTATTCATAAATAATTGTTCACTTCTAAATAATATTACACAAAACTCAAGTTTTGATTTTAAAGAAAATAATATATATTTTTACACATATATATATAAGAAAACGTGATTCAATCACGTAAAATAAAAAAATATATAATGTATATATTTTTGACGTGAGCAAGACTCACGAAAATGAATTTGTGGACACTCCACGGTTTTAGCAAAAAAAAAATCCATGAATAGACCATGGTTTTATATATATAAAAAAAATCTTTGCCTTCGTATCGTCATACGTCTTCGAAACGAAGATTTATTCTAATTTCGTGAAAAACTCACACATTATAAGATAAAATTTTGATTTACATGAAAGCTCATAAACAAAAATTTATCACTGGACGCAAGTTCATATATTAAAAAAAAACTCTTTCTTCATATCATCGTCATTCTTTAAAAGAAGAGTTTATTTCGGTTTTGTGAAAATTCACCTTTTCATGATGAAACTCTAGTTCACATGAAAGCTCATAAACTTAGTTTCATCACTGGACCTAAATCCTCATATACAAAGAAAAATCTCTACTAAGTCAGGGATTATTAATGGGTTCTCAAACTAACGATGAAACGAACATACGTTTTCTAAAATAAGGGTTTTCAACAAAACTCACCATCATATATACACATGTATATAATTTCAATATGATCAAAGCATGAACAACTCATGACCTCAGCAAACTTAAAAAAACGCTGCACTGCACAGCGCCGGCCGGAGTATGGTCGGGACGGTGATCGGACGGCCGAACGACGGGCGAGCTCCGCGAAAATTTTCTTCCTCTAGTTGCTGGGCGCGATGAAGATGAAGAGGTGATGAAGGTGATGGCCGGTTTTCAGATAAAAAAGGGATTTACCCTTTTATATCAAGTTTTATTTCCAAAACCTAATCACACAAGGATTTCCTTATTGGGCCCGGCCCGTGAATCCTAAAACGACCAAGGTCCCATCATAAAATCAGCGGTTCGAGACCAATTTATGTCCACCAAACGACACTCTATCATGCCACTGGGATCTTCATTTTAAGTCATGGTATGCTCGTACTATTGAAATCCGGTAACATCTTAACTTACGACTAAGTTCAATTACTTATATTGTTTATGACCGGAAAATCACCATTCAATGTTGACTGAGGAACACGGCTTTCCTCACTAAGCAGAGGACTTAATGTAGATGGTGGATTTTCGACAAAGGCTAAAATCGTAAACCCATACTTATATGTATTCCCGATCCAAAGAATCGATGAATATTGAGGCTCGTGTCTCTTATCGAAAGCATGAAAGATCATGCTATGAGAATCTCCTCGATCGAGAATACTGTCTCTCGGAGTATATATAGATATGTAGTTTCTAAGCTGAGGGAACGACATATCTCATGAATACTGAGCAATTTCAGTAATTACTTCTATATATAATCGAAAGATTAGACGGCTCCTAGACAGCTTGCCTCGCTAGTATAGAGCAATAACGTCTTCGTGATGTAACAATGTTTTCCCGACTATATGAAAGAAGTATGACGCTTCAACAAGCTCATATCACTCAATTCCTGAATAATTAACGCTCCTAGACGATCGTACTAGTATAGAGCCATTAATTAATTATTTTCAAAATCAATAGATTCAAATCCCTGGAAAATATTCGATATTTTCTTAGTATTTCGTTACTTCAATTTATGGTTCTTCCCAGCAGAATTCCATGGGTTAGTAATAAATATTTAACACACGGGCATATGAGCTACCTTTGAGTAAGCCCCGACCAAAATGGTGTAAGTGTACTCAACGATGATGCACTATCAATCACCGCACGAACAAGTATTTCAAAATACGACGAGACGATGAACCTATAAAAATGGGAAGGAAAATAATAAATAATTAAAAAATTGACCAAGGCGCTGGGAGCATGGGCCCACCGACTCGGCCGGACGTGCCGTGGTCAATCCCACGCCAGCCATATTTTTATTATTTTCTTTTGAGTTCATGAAAACCTTTCACTTGAACAAATATCTTTTGTTTTGAGGAAACTCCTCGCCTCATGGTGTTTCCTCATACCAAAGAAATAATATATAAAATTAAGGAAAATATTGTGGGGCCGTGATTATCGGCCAACCTACTTGCATGCCTCGATCCCTACGCCCCACACCTCATGGTTCCTCATTATTTATTATTATTTCCCTAATCTTATGAAAACTCCTTAATCTCATGATATTTTTTTGATCCCATGAAAAATAATATAAAATTAGGAAACCCGTGGGACTGCCATAGCCTACGGTCATGCCCTAGCTGGCCCCACACGCCCTATTTTATTATTATTGTTATAAACCTAAAGTTTAATTACTAAGATGCCCTTTGTGTCTAAGATTATGGTTTACATACCTTGGGCACCAAGTCCTCTATCTATATAAATAGAGACTTCAAACTTTGTATTTTACACATCATCTAATGAGAACTCTTCTTCTTTCTCCCTTTACTTTGTGTCTTCTTCTCTTCTTTCTCTATATTACAATACGTTATCACGCACGTAGCTCTAATCCTTGAGCGACAAAGGATTTTTTTTTTTCTACACCATATTTTCTTTTAGTTTTCTTTTACTTATTATTATTTTCTTAAACGAACTTTACATTGTTTATTATTAAGGGTAATATATAGTTTAATCGATATGTGTGGGATTGCTATTTATTTCTTATTTGATTTTAGTGAACAGAACATAAAGTTCATGAGTAATACATGCTGACAACAATTTTGTCTCTTTGTTTGTGTACTCAGGTGATTGGTCGGTTATTATTATTCATAACCAAAGAACATGAACTGCTTGGGGTTGATGCACCAACATCTCATATACACGTGATGGAGATAAAAGACTAGGCACCGCGATAACCAAGCATCAAGGATTCTCTGCCTAGTATCCATAACATATCCTATTTTCTTTTCTTCTTTTTTGATTTTTATTTACTTACATACGGATATGTTCATGTACGTACAATGGGTGATCGAGTCGTTCCGTCCTTTCTTCTCTGATCTTTTTCGTATAGAAAGATAAAGAAAAAAAAGGTAAAATCTATCGAAAGATGATTCACGGTTTTTATTTCTTTAATAAACCGAAATTACCAATAGTTTGAGTGATTTCATATTTAGTTGCCTTTTTGGTACTTTAAGTATGATACTCTAATTATTTTTTTCTATAGAAAGAGAAAAAAAAAATCCATTGAAAGATGGTTTACATTTTCTATTCCTTTAATGAAACTGTAATCACCAAAAATTGGTATTACCATAACCTGGTTACAATCACATGCATGGTTGAAAAACCTACGACCAATTAACTTTGGTATTTTTGTCGGTTAGACAAGAATCATGTGATTTATTGCTATGGTTTTTTTTTTTTTTTTTACAAGAATCCATCCACCCATCACAAAGTGGATTTTTTCTAAAAATCATAGCGATAATGATTTTTATATTTTCTCAAAGAAATCAATAAGCCAATTAAGCTTGATTTTTCCCTATCGATCTTAAATGGATAAAATATCGTTATTATTACAAATACCAATAAAACGAGGAATTGTTGCATTCCTTTAGGGATATTGAGCAATTGTTGTTTCCTCGTGATAATAATCTCCAAAATTCGGATTGTTCCTCTTGTAGTTGGAACACCGAAGGACACAAAAGATCAAAGGGTGCACCCTTGCTTGTTAGCCAATATTATTAGTCCTTGTAGTGGCTATATTGATCTTAATTTGTTTTTCTTTTGATAAAGAATGTGTCTATAATTTCATTCTAAAGTGAATGATTATCTGGTCGGCCCTATAGGTCACGATTTTAGTTTTATTTTGGATATTTGTTTGCATATTTTTAATGCCTTTTGTTAAATATTTTTTTTTATTTTTATTATTCCAAAAATAATCCATGGTTGATGGTAAATATGTAGGTCTACTAAGACTACATTTTCTTTATGTCGAAAGACATGTTTCATTATCAGTATATGTCTTCGAATTAATCGGATAATACTTTACGAAACTTGTTTTTCGATTTTATGAGATGAAAATATATCCGCCATAATCAGAGGGAGACTATACACTACTAGCAAAAGTTGGTGTTAATTAACTTCAATGTTATATCAGTTTCTCTTCCATCATGATCAAATTGAAAAAGGCTGCTATTGATTAGGCATAAAATGTCTCATTTGCTTTTATGTAAGCTTTTGTCTCTATAAGAGGAAAACCTACCACATCTAGCAAAATAAGTAGCGTTCCTAAGAAGCTATTGGTAGTGCTCCAATTGAGTGTACCAAAAACACGATTCACATTCTCAAAGTTATTATCTCTCATTTGAATATAAGGAGATTATAATGCCCGTGGGCGCTGGTGCCAGTAATTTTGTGAATATTTTTTTCAAGATATGCATACACTTGAGAATTTCGTGGGATCGTGATAAGCTAAATATTGTCGAATATTCGTTTATAGTAGCTACTCAAATAAATGATAATGGTTTTGAACCCCTTTGCAAAGGAATGTCGACATATGTGATTGGTTGGCATACAATCCAAATTAGGTTGGATTAGTTTCTCAATTAACGCAATTTTTGGATCCAAAACTTAACACTTTAAAAATGCCAAGCCTATTAATTACAGGCTAGTGTAGTCATAATGCGTTATACGAGAAATTTTTCGTTGTACAAACGATTTTAAGGGTTTCATTTTTGCTCAGACCCTAGGATTGATCATTAATTGTTCTCATTATACAATGCACTTGGCGTGGTAGTCTTTGAAGGGCTCATATTGCATTGACACAAGAAATGTGGTCGAAGAACATATTGAATTTGTAATCTTTTGAGGATTCAAATTTAATTCAGGCAGCCACCTTATTTGCTTACATAAGGTTTAACAATCCTTTATGTGCTTTTAGAAATTCGGTACTCAACCGAAAATCCGGATTAATTAGTTGATGATTTCAACGTTATAGGTCTCTTGAGGAGTCCTTAAAAACACCAAAATCCACGCTTTAGCAAAGATAGATTCCGTTTTCTTTCTTTCTTTCTTTCTTAAATCATAGCTTGAAATTATGCTAGCATAAACTCGTCTTTATGATAGACTAGAGTTATTCTTTTGATGCTTATTTTTTTTTTTTTTTTTTTGAAACTCATATAATTGGGTTAGCATAAATAAAAATGTCAAAATTTGTACTCTTTTCCTTTCGTTTCAGGTTTTGTACCATGTGGTTTTCCTGACAAGGTTTTAACGAGGCAATATCTCTGACGTTTAAATTTCTTTTAATGTTGATATTTGTGCTCTTTTTTTCCTTCGTCCATATTTTTTTTCCCATTGGGTTTTAATGGCAAGGTTTTAGTGAGGCAAATCAATTCAACATGGTGGTCATCCAAGAGAGAGTTGTATCAATTGTGATTATTTGGTGGATTCCCACCGTTGAATAGGTCATTTTGTTAGACCAAATCAACATAACAATCTCCTATAAATTTGAATGTTCATCCAAACCACATAAGGTATGCACACAAATACCGTTTTGTTCACTTACAGTAATGTATCTACATCTTGGCTCTTTTGTCGAAGAAACTCCATCAACGACTTCATAAAATTGTCACGAGAAGTTAGCATTAAACCATCACACAAATTCTCAATATTGAAGAAAAACGTAGACTATGCAAAAGTATTAACCGAAGGCAATACTGCTTGTGAAACATAAAAGAAGACTTCATAAACCAATAGACATCTTCATGGAAGCACAAATGATCTTTTGCATTCAAGAAAATTGTTCAAAAAATTGGGATGTCTCGACTCAAAGATTTGCAAGCCAAGAATTTAACTGAAGTACTCATCAGGGGGAGCGTCATTATCAAAGGTGCATTTACTGGAATGATCGCGTTGTACTCTTTTTCCTTTGTCAAGGTTTTGTCCCACTGGGTTTTCCTTGTAAAGGTTTTAACGAGGCAACATTTGCGTGTCCAACACTGTTTTCAAGTCTTTACGTACTTATGTAATTCCAGGTTTTTCTTTTGAGTTTTCCTGGTATATTTATAATGACTTAGCCACACTGGTCATCAGGGGGAGTGTTATAAACCTAAAGTTTAATTACTAAGATGCCCTTTGTGTCTAAGATTAGGGTTTACATACCTTGGGCACCAAGTCCTCTATCTATATAAATAGAGACTTCAAACTTTGTATTCTACACATAATCTAATGAGAACTCTTCTTCTTTCTCCCTTTACTTTGTGTCTTCTTCTATTCTTTCTCTATATTACAATAATTATTATATTTTTCATGTTTCCTTAATCCCATGAAACTCCTTGATTTCATGATGTTTCCTTCAAATTATGGGAAAATACACAAAAATACATAAAATTAAGGAAACTTGTGGGACCGGGCCCAAGCTGGCCGGTCATGCCCTAGTTGGTCCCACAAACCCCTTATTCTATTATTATTATTTTTTATATTTCCTTGATTTTATGAAATTCCTTGATTTCATGATATTTCCTTCAAATTATGAAAACTCCTTCAAATCATGAAATAATACATAAAATAAGGGAAAACTCACGGGACCGGGCCCCAGCCGGCCAACAATGCTCAAGCCGGTCCCACACGCCCTTATTTTATTATTATTAATATTATTGTTTCCTTCATCTCATGGAAACTCCTTGATTTCAACAAAAACTCCTTGGTTTTAACAAATTTCTTGGTTTTATCATATTTCCCTAAAATCATGAAAATATTATGAAAATTGAGAAAAAAACATGTGGGACCAAGCTCCTTGGCCGGCCAGCCATGCCTTGGCCATGGACGGTCCCACACTTCATGATTCCCTCACTTTTATTATTTTTCCTTCATCTCATGAAGTTTTGACTAAGCCACAAAAACCCCGATTTCTTCATATTTTCTCAAATGATTGCACAAATGCACACCAGAAAATATCAAAATTCTCAAAATTTGCATACAGACACTTTGGTGATGTGAGCATGTTACCTTGATCGACCAAGGTTGGCTCTTTGGCTTACGAGAAGCCGGTCCCACGTATTCTCATGATTTAACCTAATTTGCACAATTGCACGTATTAGGTCCAAAACTCTTCCAAACAACTTGGAACTTGATGAAACGATCATCAATTGATCCCGTGAACACTCAGGGTCGGTTTCATGGTCCCTTGGTCGGTCCCTCATCTCTTCATAATTAATTAGGTTTTATCATCTAAGGCTCGGATGAGCATTTTTCGAATAAATGATTAAACCAACATTTAATCATCCTTTCATAAACAAATTAACTGGTCTGCAGAGATCTTAATATTTGCTCACGTGAGCATCTGGGAAATACATGGTCGACTCATAATCCCATGTAGCCGGTCTCTCCTTTTCTGTGGTTGATTCCCAATAAACCATCAATAAATCATCAATTAAATTAGGGTTTTGAGTCCAAGGTTAATGATTCCAGATTCAAACACTAATAATTTTACGTTGATCCCGTGATCAACATTTTATTTATCATACTCGGTTTAATTGCCAGTATTCTGATTTAATATGTCATGCTACCATAATTCATCAAACGAGCAATATTTGCTCAGATGAGCAATACTTGCTCAAATCAAAGAATATTGGTTCAATTATCAATATTCAACAATATTTTCTCACGTTAACTTATTCACACATCATATCTGTCTCAACAGACATGTTCAATTCATGAGTCTCAAAACATTTCCAAACCATGTTCGACTCAACAATACAAGAACTCATCGTCCCATGAAGTCCTGAAGTCAGCAACTGACTAACTAAATACACGTCTGCCTTGCAGATTCCACAATCATATGAGACATCAATCGTGTCACATGGGGGGATATTAACTAGGGTTTTGGTCTCAAGCGGTCTACGGCATGTGTGTTCATACACACGATGAGAATGTGAGCAAGTCATGCAATCGCTTGAAGGAGTTAACAAAGTAGTAGATGGAAAATCAACCAAGTCTCCGCACGTTGAGCAACTGGTTTTAACACGATTTCCACTTCCCCATTTCTTTGATTCCATCAACTGTCACACTTCATGAGATCATGGTGTTTCAATTCCAACGATATAAATAAGTCTCTGAATCATGATTGAAACAAGGATAATCTCATGTCAAACAGACAACACGAGATTAACAATCCAACTCTCAACAGAGCAAATTCAATCATTCAGAACTTATCTTATTTTCAGAATACACAACACACCTACAATCTTCGATCACCATTGATCTCACACATTTCTCAACTTCCTCCTACAGACCGACCCATCCTCTCTTGTGACCAAATTTACTCCGAACGTCCATTGTCTTGGTTTAGGCCGGAGTACTACGTTTGATCTCTCGAATTCAAAGCACTCCCTTCTTGCAAAGGCATATGTGTGAGGTTAAGCATTTTGCTCGGTTCAAGGAGTCTCCTCCGCGCGATCATCTCCTCAATTCCGTAAAAACCAGTGAATCATTTTTCCCCATCTACACTATACAACATAACCGATTTTAAACAATCGGTAGTCATGTACGAATATAGTCTACCGATTAACGACATACACAAATGAACAATTCTTCTGTATAAAAAGCTTCAATAATCGTAGGGACTATAAATTCATAAACCAAACGATTATTAAATATCAAGATTTACGAATATTTCATTTTTTTGGAGAAATTCGTATTTGGGGCGACGTTATATAATCGGACGTTTATTTATGGATACAACTTCCGATTGTGAGAAATTGAAGCTTTCAATTTGGGGATTTTTTTCCATATTCGGCAGATTAATACATCAAAATATATCCGATTGTGGATAATCGGTAGATATTGTACTAAATTAACCACCGAATATATGTCGTTGATGTCATTCAATGAATGCAGAAATCGAATTTTTACGTTCAAAAACACACACAAACGCACATAACATGGATAACATGGGTATTAGAGTTTGTTAACAACATACCTGTATGTTTGATGCATCGTTAGCTTCTATCTCGGGTGATTCTCCATTTTCTTTCATGAAAGCGTCGTCTAGGGTTTCATCTCCATCAAAGTTTGGATCATTCAACATATACCCCAAATCGTCACCTCTAAACGGTAGTGAACCTTGAACTTCAACAACTTCACGTCCTTCTTCGTACCCATCCATGTTTATGGAAGTTGGCAACAATCGGAAGTTGGCAACATATACCCACTTCTTCTTCTTTTTTTTTCTTCTTTTTCTCTCACTCAATCGGGAGTTATCTCACAATGAGTCAATTTTTTTTTCCAAACACTAATATATAGACCCCAGCCTACCGATTATAAGAGTTTGCTTCCGATTATTTTGTGAAACTACCGATTATTGTTTTGGCTACCGAATATTATAGTTTTTGGCAAAGGTTGAATCCGGAGCCACTTATAATCGGTAGGGTTATAAGTTTTAAACTCTACCGATTATGGTAGATTTAAAAATTCATCACATGAAGGATTTTAGAAAAAACTCATTTTGGGGCAACCTATAATCGGTAGGTTTTGGAACCAATTTGACGTCCGATTATGGCTACATCCAAATCACGAACCACATGGTTATGCCTGGCTCTATACCCTCTAAACCTATGGATTTTGGCACAGGTTGGATTTAAGGCTTCGTATAATCGGGCGGTAAGAAGTGATAAACTCTACTGATTATGGTAGATTTCAAAATTCATCACATGAAGGATTTTAGAAAAAACTCATTTTGGGGCAACCTATAATCGGTAGGTTGTGGAACCTATTTGGCTTACGATTATGGCTACATCCAAATCACGAACCACATGGTTATGCCTGGCTCTGTACACTCCAAACCTATGGAATTTGGCAAGGGTTCGATCCGGGGCTCCTTATAATCGGTAGGTTGTTAAGTTGTTAACTCTACCGATTATGGTATATTTCAAATTCCCTTACATGAAGGATTTTAGAAAAAACTCATTTTGGGGCAACCCATAATCGGATGGTTTGGTAATATATTTAACTCCCTATTAACGCTGCATCCAAAACACGAACCAAGTGGTTATGGATGGTTGTGTACACTCAAAACCTATGAAATTTGGCAAAGGTTGGATCTGGGGCTCATATAATCCAAGTGGGTTATATAATTATATACCCTACCGATTATGGTAGATTTCAAAATTCATTACGTGAAGGATTTTAGAAAAAACTCATTTTGGGGGCAACTTATAATCGGTAGTGTATGTAACCTATTAGGCTTCCGATTATGGCTACATCCACAGCTCAAGCCAAGTGGTTATGGTTGGCTCCGCACCTCTCAAAACCTACGGAATTTGGCCAAGGTTGAATATGGGGCTCCTTATAATCGGTAGTCTTACAAGTTGGATAAGCTACATTATAAAAGGTATTATTAGCCGAAGTATCTACACAATAATCGGTAGGTATAGTTTCAATTTAACCTACCGATTCACCTTTAACCTACCGATTATGGTGTAGGCTCCCGATTATATAAGGGCATATTGGCCATTTCAAAATCAAGATAAGGGGTAGCTTAGATTTTCGTTTGGGTGACCTTTTTTGTCTTTTAGTGTCGCCCCTAATTCTTTTGGGGTCGCCCCTAAAAATGCCAGGTTATTTTAATCATAATTGAAAAAATCCATTATTTCCATAAACAGGAAAAGGTTGTTTTGAAAATTTATTATAATCAATTATTTTTTCTAAGGAACTCAAATTGAATTTTTTTCTTCTTATTTTCTCTAAACTATCAAGAGAGAGATAAAAAACAACATATGACTAAAAAAATATCCTAGATCATTGTTCTTTCCTCTCCTTTTTGAGATCATCATTCTAAGATAATCAATTATCTGAAAAAATTGTTTGGAAAATTTATTTTTAAAATGATTATATCAAAATCATTTATCAATTTATGATTATCTTTAATCATAAATAGATATTTATAATTTTACCAAACAAGGCCTTACTATCACTAGATATGTTGCTCCATGTGTTAAAAATGAGAGTCAGGAATTTCCACGTCCCAACCTTGCTTTTTAACTCTCCTTAATCATAATCTCTTGGAGTATCTCCAATAGCAGGTGTTAAAAATCTTACGTGGATTTTTGTTTAAGAGCCTTATTTAGGAGGATTTGCACATATAGTAAATATAGGACCCCATGACTAATAAACCATCTCCAATAATACAGAAGTTTGACCCTTAAAAACCTTATGTGATGAAATCTTAATCGTTTAATTGTATTTTAATTAATTATTAAAAATAAAAAATATGACGTGGAGGTCATTCTAGAGGTCAAGATAAGACTTTCTTCAAAACCTTCAAAATTAGTATTTCATCCCTCATGTTTTATAGGACCTACTGTTGGAGATGGATTTAGTTAAAATGAAGGACTAAAATCCTATGTGTCACTAAAAAAATAAATCTTTCACCTTCTATTGGAGATGCTCTTATTGGTTCTGGCTCAAATTGTACCCAACTTTTTTTCGAGGAGAAGGTTATATTAAAAAGAGAAAAGAAAAACCAAGGATCAAATCAAGGTTATTATAGAGAAAGTTACATACACATTAGAGTGTCCCAATTACTCCAAATTAAACTAGGATCAAAATACTTAAAAGTATCGTTGTCGCAAGACCATAAGACTAGCAATTGCTTAACCAAATCAATACTTTCTTGCACACTCTTGTGTCGACCTCCAAAAACTCTAGCATTCCTCTCCTTCCATAAAGTCCAACAAACCGCATCATGTAAGATTTGCCAAACATCCTTGCTTCTCCCTTGCAACACACTGATAGACCACGCTTCGAACAATTGAAGAAAAGTGCTTCGCATTGGCCAAGCTATCTTGAAAACTTTAATAAAATATTTCCAAAACTCAAAAGAGTACTTACAGTGGATGAACATGTGACTTCCTGACTCCCTGTCATCGTTGCACAAAACACACTGCTCGCTATCAATGTTAACACCTCGATGGCGTAACATATCCCTGGTAGGAAGCGAATCATGGAAAGTAGCCCAAATTATGATCCTCACCTTGTTTGGAATATTACCTTTCCAAAGAAACCTATCGAAGCCGCACTCTTCAAGGTTGCCTGTAAGTCTTTCATAGCATCTTGAAGTATTGAAATTCTCCATTATCTCCATTTCATCGTCCGCGTCTACGAGAACAGGGATGTGATTTAAATCACGCCTTAATAAATCCCATTCTAGTTGCTCATTCAAATTTAGTGGCCTCTTGAATTCACAAACTCAATCTCCATTTGCTATCCTATTAAAAATTGTACCCAATTTCTTCAAGGAAAATGTACAAACCAGTCCTAGTATTAGGACCTGATTCACAAAAAATCCCACTGTTGCAAAATATTAACAAAATGATCATACTTCCGTTAGAAATAGAGTTAAGTAGGGACTCGTAGTTAAATAAGTTAATGAAATTACATATGTGTCCTCCTGTTTATCCCTTCATACAAAATTTTAACTTTTTCCTTCATTATAATTTTTTTGATGGTGGTGCTATTTGTAGGTGGTGATGTCGCCGCTTACATATCGTTACACCGTATTCAGGATCGTAAAACCGTATTCAGGTTCGTTACACCGCATTCACCCAAATGGTTCACCGATTCCCCTCGAGGCTTTAGTGGAAATTCTTAAGCTTCCACCACCACCACCACCACCACCACCACCACCACCACCGCTTCATCACCACCACCTCAACCAATTAGTTAACTAGAAAGGGTATTTTGGAGGAGGGTATTTTTGGGAAAGATAACCCCGTTTTATTCAAAAGTGTTAAATCAGATGGAAAAAGACCATTTTGCAAATGAATTACAAAAGTATGACCATTTTGTGAACGAATTACAAAAAGTATGACCATACATTGGCTCTTTCTTAAAAGTTCAAGAATATTTTGTTACTTAGATTTTCTACTTTGTTAGCTCTTTCCACTGGACTTGCCCGACATTTTTCAAAATCATAACTTTCTCAGTTTATAAATTTTACCATCGTCTTTCCGAGCGGTGTACAAACTATTTGATTAAAGCATCATCATCGTATTTATTAGGAACTGCAAAAATACGTCTATCGTCTCATGAAAAGGTGCTAAAGAGAAAGATTTGTTAAATCTTCTCATGACACTGATCTTAACTTAGGTAGCTATGATCATTTATTTTCTAACAATTGTATTGTTAATCGTATAAACCGATAATAGAAATACTAGGCACTTATCAATTGGATTGATATGTATACAAATTTCCTATTATAATCACGGTTTCAGGATGAACTCATAATCGTGATGTCCAAGATACTATCACAACAATCCAGGTCGTAAAGAATCTTGTCGTCTACAACTTAACCGACTGCTTGCAAAGCCATGGAGCCGAGGGAAACGATAAAGGAAATAAAGAAAGATGAAGGTATGTTCCCTACTATAGATGATGATTTGCGACGAACAAAAATCGGGAACAAAAAGTTATTTCGAGTTCAGCCTGCCGCATTCAAGTTGCATCCACTTTCTTGTGGGTACGACCACAATTGACTTTATGGGTACAGCGACGTGCGATTTGTTAGAGCATAGCTCGGTTGAACTCACCAAGCGTTGGTATGTCAAGTTTGGTTGTCATATTTTAGTGTGTCAAAACTCATCTAAAGTCGCTTGATTAAATACTAGAGTCAACTTCGTTTATATTAGACTAGAAAGTCTAGGAATGTTGAGACATACAAGTATTACTCCGAAGACCTGAAGAATGTGAAGAAGTAGCGAACTACAACGACGACATCATCCTTCCACTTCAGGTTAGTAATATTGACTTGAATTGTTTCAATCCTAACGTATCTTTCAAGTCGTGCTATATTGAAAACTTAACTGCGAAGCTGTATATACTGTACATATTGTATAATACTCTAGTGATGTGACATAATCATAATTGTATGATCATAGTATTAGGGAATTAGACTACGAACTACAACGCTTATCACTACACCATTTTTAGGGATTCGCAACAAAGATTCGCAACGGCACTAGGTCGGTTGCGAATCTTAGTTGCTAATTTTTCGCAATGATGGGTGCCGTTGCGAATTTTGCAACCTCACGTAAAAGTTGCGACTTGCAAATCGCGCTCGGCTTCAAGCGTGCGAACCACTTGCTTGGTCGGAACACTAGAGCTGATAAACACGCCACAGTCAAACTTCGGTCAAGACTTCGTTTTTTTTCCACCCTTAATCGAGTTCCATCTCATTTTTTCTCCGCCAAAACCAGAGACTCAGTCTCTCCTCTCCTCTCCTCTCCTCTCGATCTCCACCCCCAACCATTCTTCATTTTTTTCCTCTCAATCACTAAAATCTATCATCGTGATCTGTATACAGGTATAATTTTTGACATAGTTTTTAGGGTTTATAGATTTCGATTTTTAGGGTTTCAGTTGTGATTTGATTTCTAGGGTTTCATAGATTTGATTTCTAGGATTTAGAGATTTTGATTTAAGTTTATCGAATTCTAGGGTTCCATTTAAGTTTTTCGTTTTTAGGGTTTAATGCTTGATTTCAGTTTTTCGATTTCACTTGTGAATCTGATTCTTTCAGTTTTAGTTTTTTTATTTCTTTTTTTTCTTTCCATTTTATGGTTTGTTGTGTATCTGAATCTAATACCCCCCCCCTTTTTTTTTCCATGTTAGGGTTTGTCAAGATTAAAGAACTGGTCAGAGTTGGTTCAGGAAGAACTAAGAAGGTATATCCAACTATGAAATTGTTGTGGTTATTTTATATTTTATTTCCATTTTATGGTTTGTTGTTTATCTGAATCTAATATTTTTTCTTTTCTTTTTTCCATGTCTAGGTTTGTCAAGATTGAAGAACTGAAGTTCAGTTCATTAGAGTTTGAAGAAGAACTGGTGAGAATTGGTTTAAGAAAACTAAGAAGGTATATTCAACTGTTTTGAATATTTTGGTTCCTTTTATATTGTTTAGCTGAAGTTTGATAGAATCTCATTGAGCATGATAAAAATGGTCCTAGTGGTGAATCGCAAAAGCTACTTGTAGCTCATTCTCTCTTTGTTGAGAGGATGTTTCGTCGCTAAACTAAGGGCTTCGGCAACCCTACCACTAGGACTCAGTTGAAGCTATATGTTAGAATTGAATTGGTGTACTTAAAGAAATTTTGTATAATCTCTTAACTAAGAAGTTTTTATAAGTTGTATGGTCTGAACTTAAGAATTTTTATAAGATTTTGATTTTGATGAATCTCATTGAGCATGATAAAAATAGTTCTAGTGGTGAATCACAAGGTGTTGTTTTTCTTCACATTCAGTTAGTCTTAAGTTTCAATTTCTTTGTTTTATTCTTGGGTATGTCTTAAAATAGAGTTTTAAACGATTTGTAAGGTTTTCTTAGTCTTGCATGTGTGCTGACATTTGTTGAATTAAAATCTTGTTATTGTGTTTCTTGAAATCAGCAAGGTGGGTATTTAGGAAATTTTTTTGTTGTTCTATTTAGTCACCACTGTAAATGAATAGATTAAGTTACTCCATGGTAAGACTGATCTTGTTGGCTGTGAAGAGGGTTGGAAATTTCTTAAACTTTTATAACAGTCCATGATTATATTTACTTGTACTTGTAAAATAACATATGATACCTAGAATTTGTGTTAACCAGGGAAGGATGGTAGTGTTAAAGTTTAATGAAATGTTCTGATTTCATGCCAATAAATCTCTCGAGTTCTTCTTGTATTTGTGTTATACTCTTTACTTCAAGTAATGGGTTTGTTTTGATTTGGATTTATCAATATATTCAAGACAAATCAAAGAATATATCTAGGCATACAAACTGTTTGTGTTATTGCCTAGACTAAAATATATGAAAATCTACATACGTAGTGCACTAGTTGTTAGATGTTTCATAAGGTATATTCATAAGTGTAAAATGTTAAAATTGATTAAGTTCAAACTATTTTTATTGAAGTGTTAATTTATCCATACCCATTGACCTCATATATATATAGAGAAACTGGGTGATTTGCAAATATATATGAAATGAAATATAGCTAGTATGCTTGGATCATGCTTGCAGATGATGCGTAGATGTATGGATGGGTAAAGGATCAGTGGAGGTAAGATACTCTTGCTCCATCACTTATTATTCTTTGTATTTGGATTCCAATGTTAGAACTAGTTGGAAACTTAGTTAGGTAATGAAACCTTAGAATAAACTACAAATCTGTTTTTCTGACATTTCAAACGTAGGTACTGTTGAGATCATAAACTTAAATCTAACCGTTAGAATTGAGTGAATTGTTAATATGTTATCCTAAGATATGTCAGGAATACTTGGTTAAAATATCAGGATAATCAGGTTAGTAAAAGTGCCCGAAACTATTGAATTACAGAGAACTGTATCTACAGAATTTGTACAACGACGCAGAGTTCTTGAACTTAAAATGAGGCACTTAAACTGCATTGAATTGTCTGATTTTTGAATATAAATATCCCATTGTGGTTATGATTCAGCTGTAAAAATTTCAAATAACTCTGATCATTGTAAGTACCCCAACGAGTGGGATAATAGGAACTGAATTTTGTATGACGATTCCGAAAGCGATCGACTTGTGATGTATGTATCTCCTTATTGAACCGTTACATTGCTCTGAAGTTTTGGTATGCTATGGTACCCTGAGTGATAATGATACTGTAAAGTTTCGGAGAAGATCGAATGCGTCTACCACTTAAAAGTGTAGACATACATTAACCGAATTTTATAAACGTTTGGTTTGATAATTCAAAGTGTTGTGTTTGATTCAATATCAATATGTGTTTGAGTAAAATGGCATTGAGCCTTTTGTATTTACATTATGTACTTATAGCTCAGAGTTTTATTGAAGAACTAAATTGATACCTCTTGGTAACTCTCCTTTATTTAGTTGGTAATGTGTTCTCAGGTGATATAAAATTATATAGTTGATTTTGGGTGATGGATGGTGTGGATTATAAATATTTTGGAGTTTACTGAGGACAAGGACTATTGTGGTTGTTGAAATTTGATTTTTTTCAGGTTAAGGGGGCTTTGGGGTCGGTCGATCACCACTTATACTCCACACCGATTGTTTGATTAAAATGGGCTTTAAGAACTGTAGGATTCTCCTTGGATTTTTCGGAGTCGCGATAAATGACTTATGCCTTTTGTTTCTATCCTCGCAGTTTTCCTTGACTAATACATACCCAGGTAGGTTTCTTATACTTACTCCTTTATATCTTTAGCCAATATGAAGAAAATGGGCTATAAGTATATTGCTAGTAACTTACGCCTTGAACATGTTGCGTCAACTATGGTCCCTGGAGCTATGATTTTATTTTTCGTCTTGATGTCTTTTAAATTTACATAACACTAACGGCTTGATTCTTGGTTAGATTATTTCCCTTATGCTATTAATGTCATGACGAAAATGCATATAAAGGTGTACAAGTAAAGCTAATGTTCTGGAGTGATTGTCAGATAAATTGAACTTTAACCGTTCCAAGTAATAAATGAATGGACAGATGAAAATTTTATGGTATTGCTTGTTTATTTGTTTTTTATGAACAAGATATAATCTATTGCTTGTTATCTTTGTATCTTTGAGGGGGTTGGTGGCTACTGAGATATAATATATAGAAAAAGGTACATGCATGAGGCATCTGCTACTTGTATAGTTATATTTTGGTGTGCACTACACATACATTTAGTGCTTTAACTTGCATTTAAATGACAAGATGTTAAGTACTAATTATATCTCTGGAAGACAAAATCTCTATATATCTGTATTATGCGAGTTATTTGAAATTTCCCATGTGTGTATATCTCTGCATTATGCAAGGAGATTGAATCTCTCTACGGGAACTGCTTGTGGTATGTGAGGTTAAGCTGATGGAAGGTTATGGCATTGCAGGTGATGATGATGGAGTTTTTGGTGTTGATTACCTGCATTGTTTTAGGCAATGGTCTCTTTTCCAAAAATAGGCATAACTTTAAAGAGAAGTTATTATGACTAATTTTCAGCACGAACTTTACTTATCTAACTTCTTTATTGCCTACCCGTCTCCTTCAAAACCAATATATCTCAAAATGTTTTTGAATTTCTACGTCATTTTGCTTCGGAAACTATGTGTTATCACTTTACTAATTCACCTAGAATGGAGCATGTGGCAACAATCCTAGTATTCTGTGAATTAAATACACGAAATTCATCCAGGTTGGAGCATGTGGCAACAATCCCATATACCTCGTAAATTTACAAAAGATTATTAATTAATGCATATACAGCCTTGTATTTCGTACTCATTACCGATGCAAGATGACGATCGAAAGTGTTGTTCTCGCAGAGCAATACGAACCTCCAAGCATTAATTATGAAGCATGTACGAAATACCCGTACAGGTTGCAACTCTCGGTGTGTTATACTAGCCCGATTGAGCATACAACTCTCGGTGTGTTATACTAGCCCGATTGAGCATACATCTCTCGGTGTGTTATACTAGCCCGATTGAGCATGTTTGAACCTGGACAATACACCGCCAACTTTTTAAAGAACAACCTACATTTGACAATCCTTGTTTGATCTTATGGAGAAAGAGAAAACCGAGAAAAAAACAAGGATATTAACGACCTAAACTTCTAATAATTGTAAAGACAATATGATGCAAAGGAAAAGTAAAAGTAATACAGATTTGTTTTTCAAACGAGAAAGATTACCAACCAATTAAAAAAACCTGGGACCTATCCCAGAATAATTTTCTTTAGATAAAAAGATTAAAACTTCATTTACCCAATGTAACCCAAAATGGATGCTATCCGGATATTCAGTATCCAAGCAAGGTTAATAGCAAGCAAAAAACTATGGTTTCTCCCACAAGTAGAATGATATTAACGATAGTCTTTGAACCCACACCAAGGATTACACCATTTGAATCTCTAGCCACTACAACTGCGTGAGATTTGTCATACGCAACTACAATATCCACTATCACTTTAACAATGTTAGGAGGAGGTGGACGTCATTGTTATGGAGGATATCATATTCATCTTCTTCAAGCGTGGCCTCTTTATAGATGTTTGAGCACTACTCAGTCGAACTTGCAAGTTTTGCTATTTCAAGCTTATTGTCAATGTTATATGTACAAAACTATATCTTGATTTTCTAATATACTAAAGTTAAGTCTCGGATTAGGATTAGAGTATGGTAGTTGAGTATCAGATATCACGGAATAACCCTTGAAGATTGAAGATTGAAGACTGAAGATAGAACGAAGTCATTTGGAAAACTTCATTGACAAAGAGAAATGTGAAGACCGAATAATCCTATTTACTCATGGCATTACCATTCTATCATTATGAGACTTTGTCGTATGATTTTAGTAGATTTCATTTTGCAAAGAAGAAGTTTCGAGTCAAGCTTGTTTTTTTGAATATCTCGAAATAAGATTCAAGTAATGATATTCGTAGATCCTTAATAATATTAGTTAAGAACAATTTATTATTCAAGAACTATTTTTGGTTCAAGTTGATCATTTGGAAATCGCCCAAGTAATGATATTTCATATCTATAACGATTGGGAATGTTTCAAATCATTGAAACAAAGTTATCAGAACTACCAAGATTTTGGGCACAAGGTAGGTCCGCTTACCTAGTAAGCGTACCCTAGTCAATTGAAGTCCGAGAACAGGAACCCTTAGGTTCTGAATTCGTGTAAAAAGAGGAGGTATGCATACCAAGTACGCGTACCCCAATGGACTGAGTTTGTGAATGACTTAGGGTATGCATACCCGGACGCTGCATTCTAACTCTTTGAATTCGCGAATCGGTTAAAGGTACGTGTACCCTTATATATACCTACCCAAGATTTAATTAAGCAAATACTCATAAACTAATTTTACAAATATGTTTCGCATTGCTACAACTCTCATAAACACTTCTAAGACATCTTTGATCACTAAATCACTTTGTGTTTGTGAATCACGATTTAAGTTATGAGTGTTAAATGAACATGATTGCGCTTATACGCTCATATGGCATACTTTTCATGAACTATCATCGTACATGGTTCCAATACCCTAGACCATAGTGTATATTCTTCCATGTAATTTCAATACGAACTTCTCACATGCTTACATAAACTCCTTACAAGAGTTTTATCTAAACTGATAAAGTGTTTTGAAAAGAAGAGGGTACCCAAATATACCATAATCTTAAACTTTTCCACCTATAAGTCCTCTTACCGAAAGTGATTGTCTATGGACTGAGTCAAGACAATACAACGAATCGGTATTCACACTTTGTGCGATCATCTATGGATATGAGATCGAGACAATATAACAATCAAAGTGTGATTACTTGATAATAGGTTCGGACTTAACCAAACTCTATAGGATCACTGTCAAGTAATACAGAGTTAACGTTTGTGGAATTTACTTTAAATTATAATAACAATAATTATAATTGCGGAAAACAAAAGTAAATGACACAGAAAGATTTTGTTAAAGAGGAAAGCGCAAATGCAGAAAAACCCCGAGACCTAGTCCAGAATTGAATACTCTCAGAATTAAGCTTTTATACAAAATTAAACAAACTTCGTATAGTTGAGACCAAGCAACTAAAACTATAGTTCACCTAGTTTCTTTAGTAACCATGCGCTTCCGACATTCCATAAGTGCACGCACTGGAACAATTCCGTTGGTTCGTATTCCAAACAGTAAAGGAACAACAAATCTGTTCGGTAACAACTCTATTCAATCTCAGTGATATGAGTTAGACAAAAGTTCTTTTGTTTAATCCAATAAACTCATTTGTCGGGTTTAGATCAATTTATCCAACAACTACAAAAGTAGCAGAGTTTAGATTATGCAATCAATAATAGGATCTTATCAAGATGCTAAATACTGATGCCGATCTACGCAACTAATCAATCAAATATATCAAAGATAAATCGATTATAGTTGGATCCCAGCCGATCAAGTTTTGTGCACACCAAAGATTATGAACCCAAATCAGAAATCTTCTTCGTCTTCAAATCTTCTTAAATCTTCAATAAACACCTGCACACCACAACTTGAATATCTTGTGATCAATCACGCACAGAACGGAGTCTGTTAACAATGGATTATCACAAGACGTCTTTAGATCTACAAACAGTTCTAAAGATCACGTCGACACTTCGATCTAGTTTGAGTGAATCTTATATCATAAGAGAAGATTCTCAAGAATAAACAAACTAGGTGCAATCAAAGTTCAACAACCGTTAGTCAATCAAATCAAATCGATAACTAATAATACTGCAATTATCTAGTTTCCCACCAACGGTATTCGTAGAGCTTCTTTATCCCAAAGAAGTCTTTATACACGCGGTCGTAAGAGATTTCGCATAATTAGGGTACTTTCCTCTCCGAATAAACGCATCCACCAGTAACAACACAACAAGGTAGTTTTGATGGCTCTTAGGATAGTTTGCTCGAAATGCAAACTTGGGTATTTATAGACCAAGGAAGTTGGACACCAAGGAATTTCCAAAACCGAAATATTCTTAAGATATGCAATATATTTCCAAATCGGTTTTCATAATTCCTAGAGATGCACATTACCAATTTTTATTTTCCAGAGATATGCATTTTAATTGCTGGTAATTAAAAGTATATAAAATTAACAACCTTAATTAAAAGATTCTCAACTTATTTCGGTTCGGGATCTCCTTGAGCTATTAAGGAATATATTTGAACAATAAAAGATAAAAGTTACTGAACATGTTCAAAGTATGTCGACATCTTACTTCTTTGTAAATCCTCTTTCATATTTACAATCTTGGAACCGATTATACCACACTTCCAAACAAGTTTAGAACTGGTTCATCTGATTTCCAAGAACTATGTGATTGATCAAATCAACACACTAATCATGGGTTTACGGTTCTACCAAACACAAGGATTGTTCTACCTTAATATGGTTACTGGGACCGGTTACATTAGTTACCAAATCGGTCACGTCAATTACCAGTACCGGTCACCATATTCTCATGGTATTACTTGTGATCGGTCACACCAGTTACCAGGATCGGTTACACCAATTACCAGGATCGGTTACACCAATTACTAGGATCGATTACACATTTTTTTGTGATCGGTCACACCAATTACTAGGATCGGTTACACCAATTACTAGGATCGGTCACACCAATTACAAATATCGATCATACCATCTTAGGTGATTACTTAGGATCGGTCACACTAATAAAAGTCATACCAATACATAAGTCAGACATTGTGACTAGTTTTACCAAGATACATAACAAGTTATGATCGGTTATACTAACTCACACATATTGGTAATCCAAAGATATGCAATGAATAAAAATACCAATAAGCCTAGCGATTTCCCTTTCGATTCATAAAACAAGTTCATGAATGTACTTCCTTTAAATGAATGTAAACATTGTTTCCTAGGACGAAATCTTCACCCATACCCATACACATAATCGCAATAGCATTCATACGATTATGTCGATGTCTTATACATGAAGTTCAAAAGATAAGCGTTATACTTCGTATTGTAATTCCTTAACACTATGTCTACTAGAGTATAATCATTCACACCTTCGCAGCTTATGTTTTCAATATAGCACGACTTGAAAGATACGTTGGGAATGAAACAATGTTCAAGTCAAAATATTACTAACTTCAAGAGGAAGGATGATGTTGTCGATGCAACTTTGTTACTTCTTCACATTCTTCAAGTGTTCGAGTAATACTTGTATGTCTCATTATCCTAATCTTTCTAGCGTAACCTATACGAAGTTGTCTCTAGTACATAATCAAGCGACTCTTTAAATGAGTTTTGATTCACTAAAATATGACAACCAAACTTGACATACCAACGCTTGGTGGGTTCAACCGAGCTATGCTCTAACAATCTCCCCCTTTGTCAATTTTAGTGACAAAACTCTTACAATTATATGGATAAACAAATTACAAAAATTCATTTTACATACGCTTGATTTCAAGTTTCAACGACACAATACTTTGCATATATTCAATCCATAAATGTCGCTGAAGACATTTAAATAACAAAGCTAATACTCCCCCTAAAGGTGAGATAGGTAGATTTTCAATCCGCACATCTTTGTTATTTCCCTTTGTAGTCAAAATAACTACAAATCATCATATGATATGTTTCTCCCCCTTAGTCAATGCTTTACTCTTTCGTTAGATATAACGTTTAAGCACAATTGTCCTTTCCTAAGTGATTACAAATCACTTGTTTACTCCATATATTTCTCCCCCTTTTTGTCACAAAATGACAAAGGTCCGAGCAAATACCAAAAACCGAAAGGATCTTGCAATCTAAAAGAATTGTATAACCTATAAGAGTTAAGCACGAAGGTTTCACATACCACTTTAGATAACCACTATCAAAACCGAAACTACAAGTAATTTGGTTTTAATATGTTATCAAGGAAACAATTGCCCGAAGCAATTTTCCCTAATAGTTTAACAAATTGACTAAGAAAACTTAGTTCCCTTGTTAAACCGATTGCACAAGTACAATCGCTTATAGAAAATCGCTTGTTTCTATAAGACCAAAATAAAGATCATAATTAACTTTATTTTTCTCACCAGGCACTAATTATTCAAACAATAACTTAGAACTTTCACTTTGGACAAGACAAATAGTAGGTTAGTTAACTAATATTTCTTGTCAAGGAATTCGATTAGACTTGAAAAATCGAATCCTTTACTTTTGATAAGTCTAACTAAGATCAGAATTAACTTTGTTTCTCTTATCCGGAATCGAATTGGACTAAACAAATGATCCCGTATTTTCTTAAGCCATAAAAAATACATACAAACCAAATAAATCGACTTGCACAATTATTTTTCTTAACCGGAATCAATTGAAATAAACATAGTCATTAAAGCACCGCAATTGCACCGAAATTTCGTTAAGTCTAAAACAATTGATACCAAACAATAAAGAAAGATATCAAACCAGTTTTTCTTAACCGGAAACAATGGAATCACACACACACACACACATCCATCCATACATACGCACATAATGGAATAAATATCAATCGTACCGAATTTTGTTAAGCAAAAGAAAAATATATACAATAAACTCATGCTTTTCTTAAACAGGAAAACGATTAACTAACAAATTCGTTACCTCAGATTCCGCATCCTTTTCTCCCCAGAAAGATATATCATTAAGCGAAATTTCAAGTTAGAACTCTCCCCCCATTATGTTGTCATCCTCTCGCAAGAACTAAAAAACAACAACAACAGCAACCTTTACCAGAGAAAGGTGGAATCAGTTTTAACTAATGTAAATAGCAAAAGTTGAAAACCCCGAAACACATATGCTTTTATGTTAAAAAAAATCAACATATTGTGACTTTTTCACATATGAGTTTCAATCAGAACAACTTATGATCCTTTGATAAAGCCTACCAACATGGGCTAGAACTTAATCCTGCTAAATCAAAAAGCCACACAAACCATAAGGGTACACACATCATATGAGATCGAATATCAAGGTTATAAAAACCGAAATCAAACATCCCATACACATAGCAATAAAATAAAGCATTTAAGCACAAGCTATGTAATTGAAAAACTATCACAAGAAAAGTTATAAGATAATAATTTTATTAACTAATAGATAGTTTTATTCATCAATAGACCTTACACAATAATTGAAAGAAATCAAAACTAATGTGTATATTGTTTCTAATCGCGAGTCTTGTAAAAATCGCTTTCAAATACTGGATTCAAATTCTTCCGAGCTCTTCCTTTTCCAAGAGATAATTTTTTCATCTCACCTAGTTGAAGATGAAGATCAGCTAGCACTTCTTTTAGATCCTTTAACATCTGCTCATGATGTTTAATACAACTCCTAATAGTGAGAATCTGTTTCCTTATCGAATCTAGGAAATTGCGTTGAGAGACATCATGAAACAAGATAGTCTTCTTTCGGACAAGAAGAAAGTATATATACGATGGGAGAAAATCAAGGGATAATTTGGTTTATGGAAACCGAATATATTTTTCCCAAAAGTAAAAGATATCGATTAAGATTATTTTCACATAAGGAACAGATATGTACATCCTGCCCAGATTTATGCTTCCTCACAATCAGAAATTTGGGCAACAAGTGAGGATGCATATTTCAACACAATCAGTGTGTGTTAAGGTGGGGATTATTCTCACCACCGGTGACAAAGACATTCTTGGGATGACTTATAAACACAATAGACTGTATTTCTTTGTGTTCTTTCCTCCTGATAAGTGCTTAATTTACATGTTTAGAGTGTCAATTCCATACTTGTTTTAGTTAGATTTCTTGCATATTATCCTTGTATTACTCTTGTTTTCTATTTTATTTGTTTACTCAGGTAAATCATCCAAAGTCAATGGAATTGAGGTTAAAAGAGCTAAGAAGAGAAAAGAATCCATTCCAACACAAGAGAGAAGAGTTGGAGCTTGATGAATCAGGTTCTCAAGGAATTGTCAGAGTCAGAGTTACGACGAGGAAAGCAAGCCATATGCAAATCCAGGGAAGCTTACGGTTTGGAAAGTATTCTCAACCAAACCGTAGACAAAAATTAGAAGATATGAAGGATTTGAAGACACCATCTTGTAGAGGACGATGATACAAAAAGAACACAAAAATAATGAGCTTAATCGGACGTCGGATGAAGAAGTTATGGCCAAAATGGTGAAGGAATGTAAAGGAGGAGATTCATAAGTACATACGACCGGGAAACCCCATCGTACGCAAACACAGATGGACTTACGGCTTGGAAACTCAAACTTCCCAACCGTACGTAAACTCAGGGGACATTACGGTGGGAAAACATAAAAAAAACCCAACCGTATCCAGTTGCTGAAGGTGCGACTTTTGACTTCTAAAACGGGTAAAACTTGGTCCCGGAAGGATTCTAAACCCTAGATATCGTGAGTACTATATAAGAAGACCCTCTATACATTAAGAGGATATACCACACCTTGGGAGACACAATTCTACCTCCCATATTACATCTTCTACATCAAAACATAGGGTTTACCCCTTTAGGGGGAACCCAATATCTTTTGTAATCATGAGTTGCTAAACCTTTGTTGATAAAGAATGAATTCAATGTTCTAGACGTAATCTTTATTCGTTAATACAAGTTATTCGTAGTTCTTATCATAATCGTTTGTTTTCACTATTTCTAGGGTTTATGATTGATTAATTAGATTGTTTGGAGTGCACGCTAGATTAATCTATTGATCATTATATTGCTAGTAAAGGGTTAGGATATCCGTGTAATTGTTGAATAATCCTTACACAAGTAGAGAACGTGAGACCTCGCAGAAGGATTCTGTGGAGCAATCGTGTGTGAAGACAACACAAGTAAGTGGACCTTGCGCTAAGAGTCTAACTGCTAGGATCAACCTAATTTCACATAACTTAAAGCTTCCGGTTGGGTTACACCTTGAGTGTGATACTACTTGGTGGTTCAGTTGGATAGAACTTGATATGGGAGCGCTTCGGTATCCGGTTACATAAGGAGCTTTGGGGATAGCACTGCGCCAGCTGCTTTCCTACGGTTGGTGATGAATGGTTCTAACGAAGATAGATAAGTATACTAATCCAGTTATCGTTTTGTAACGGCGAAGGATTCCTTGATCATATTTCTTTTATCTGTTATTCTTTTTTATTTTACTTTAAACCAATCCCCCTTTGTATTATCTTATTTTGCTATCTAAATAACCTATCAATTACACAACTCTCTGTGGGAACGATCCTTACTACCGCTATATTATTTATTTAATTAGTGGGAAATATCTCGATTAATTTGTTGCGCTTACGACACGCATCACCTCCCCTTGTTATTGCAAGAGTTTGCATCTTCCTTTTGAGATCTAATAAAATCATCACTCTTCAAAATCTTTATGCGCTTGCGAAGAGCCTTGATAAATTTATTTTGATGAAGATTTTCATGGAAGATTGCAGTGTGGTTGTTTCCTCCTCATGAAGAACTTAACATATTATCAGAAAAATTAGTTTCTGATCCTTTTGGTTTTCCAACCAAATTTTCTTGCTCAGATTTTACCTCTTGAGTTTTATCTGATAGAGGTTTCAAAAGTTTTTTAAGTTCTAGACTTAACCTTTGATTTTCCTTGATTACCAACTCAAGTTTCTCTAAACGGTTCTTTAGGAGTTGATTAGACTCACAAGGTTCATCACTGTTACAGTGGGCAAGAAGTGCATTGCAGTTGGATATTCCTTCATAGGGTTTTTCCTCAGGGATATCATCTAGAGTAGAGACATAAGCTTTATTGCACTTCGAGCTTTTCTCATTGGAATAATGTTTTACCATATGTCCGAATCTACGCCATTTGAAACATTGGATTTCTTCATTACCTTTTTCATAGCAAAAAGGTAATATTTCGAGATTAGAGTTATCTTTCAATAAAACATCCTTAATCCGTTGTGTTAGGAGAAGAATTGTTGAGTTAAGCTCTTTATCAACAAGTATTTCATCCTCTTGAAAACGTTTCTCGATCTCACGTATACATACTTCTTTCAAGATTGTTCAGATTAGTGAGATATTATATCCAATATTTCGTCTCTTCAAAGAGTTTCTTTGTCAAAGATCTTTAGCTTTCCAATAAGAGAGCTTCGAGAAAGCATTGGAAGATCATTGGCTTATATTATGACATGTTTATTAGACTCGTATCTGGATGGTAACGATCTGAGAATCTTGCATACTATTTCCTTTTCAGGTATAGCCTTTCCAAGTGAGAAAGAGGCATTGACAATCTCAGAAAGTTTAGAGTTAAACTCCTCGAAGGTATCGTTATCATCCATTTTAAGGTATTCCCATTCAGACGAAACAGAAAGAAGTCTTGCTTCCCTTTCGGAATCATTTCCTTCAAATACAGTCTCAAGAACATCACATGCTTCCTTCGAAGTCTCACATGACAGAACATGATGTAAAAGATCATGGCTTACTGCATGTATTATGGCATTCAATCCATCAGAATTATGCTTTGCAAGAGCTCTTTCTTCATAGGTATAAAACGCTAAGCATTTGAACTCAGTTTCCGAATATTCCTCTTTCGGACGTTGATATCCATCTTCGATTAATAGCCATGTATTGAAATCTCGGGATTGAAGAAAGGCTCTCATGGAAGATTTCCATAATGGGTAATTTGTCCCATTAAATCTTGGTGGTACGTTAATTGAATCAGCAATGTGACTCATTTCTTATAGGTTGGATCGCACCAAACAAATATTGTTAGATCTTTTCGTGTTTTCCTACTCTGATACCAATTGAAAATACGAGGGTACCCAAATATACCACAATCTTAAACTTTTCCACCTATAAGTCCTCTTACCGAAAGTGATTGTCTATGGACTGAGTCGAGACAATACAACGAATGGTATTCACACTTTGTGCGATCGTCTATGGATACGAGATCGAGACAATACAACAATCAAAGTTTGATTACTTGATAATAGGTTCGGACTTAACCAAAATATATAGGATCACTGTCAAGTAATACAGAGTTAACGTTTATGGAATTTACTTTAAATTATAATAACAATAATTATAATTGCGGAAAACAAAAGTAAATGACACAGCAAGATTTTGTTAACGAGGAAACCGCAAATGCGTAAAAAAAACCTAAAGTACCTAGTCCAGAATTGAATACTCTCAGAATTAAGCCGTTATATAAAATCAAACAAACTTCGTATAGTTGAGACCAAGTAACTAAAACTATAGTTCACCTAGTTTCTTCAGTATCTCTGCGCTTCCGACATTCAATAAGTGCACGCACTGGAACAATTCCTTTGGCTCGTATTCCAAACAAGAAAGGAACAACAAATGCATTTGGTAACAACTCTATTCAATCTCGGTGATATGAGTTATACAAAGGCTCTTAAATTTAATCCAATAAACTCCTTTGTCGGGTTTAAATCAATCTATCCAACAACTAACTAAAGTAGCGAGTTTAGATTATGCAATCAATAATAGGATCTTATCAAGATGCTAAATACTGATGCTGATCTACGTAACTAATCAATCAAATGTATCAAAGATAAACATATTATAGTTGGATCCCAGCCGATCAAGTTTTGTGCACACCAAAGATTATGAACCCAAATCAGAAATCTTCTTCGTCTTCAAATCTTCTTAAATCTTCAATAAACACCGCACACCACAACTTGAATATCTTGTGATCAATCATGCACAACGCAGTGCGTTAACAATGGATTATCACAAGACGTCTTTAGATCTACAAACAGTTCTAAAGATCCCGTCGACACTTCGATCTAGTTTGAGTGAATCTTATATCAGAAGAGAATATTCTCAAGACTAAACAAACTAGGTGCAATCAAAGTTCAACAACCGTTAATCAATCAAATCAAATCGAAAACTAATAATACTGCGATTATCTAGTTTCCCCTGTACGGTACTCGTAGATCTTCTTGATCCCAACGAAGTCTTTGAACGAGCGGTCGTAAGAGATTTCGCCTAATTAGGGTATTTTCCTCTCCGAATAGACGGCTCCACCAGTAACAACACAACAATGTAGTTTTGCTGGCTCTTAGGATAGTTTGCTCGAAATGAAAACTTGGTATTTATTGACCAAAGAAGTTTGGACACCAAGGAATTTCCAAAATCGAAATATTCTTAAGATATGCAATATATTTCCAAATCGGTTTTCATAATTCCTAGAAATTCTCTGTCCAATATTAACCAAAATCCTACTAGAAAATCTCCAATTAGTAAATGCACATTACCAATTTTTATTTTCCAGAGATATGCATTTTAATTGCTGGTAATTAAAAGCATATAAAATTAACAACCTTATTTAAAAGATTCTCAACTTATTTCGGGATCTCCTTGAGTTATTAAGGAATATCTTTGAACAATAAAAGATAAGAGTTACTGAACATGTTCAAAGTATGTCGACATCTTATTTCTTTGTAAATCCTCTTTCATATTTACAATCTTGGAACCGATTATACCACACTTCCAAACAAGTTTAGAACTGGTTCATCTAATTTCCAAGAACTATGTGATTGATCAAATCAACACACTAATCATGGGTTTACGGTTCTACCAAACACAAGGATCGGTTCTACCTTAATATGGTTACCGGGATCGATTACATTAGTTACCAAATTGGTCACGTCAATTACCAGGACCGGTTACCATATTCTCATGGTATTACTTGTGATCGGTCACACCAGTTACCAGGATCGGTTACACCAATTACAAGGATCGATTACACATTTTTTTTGTGATCGGTCACACCAATTACTAGGATCGGTTACACCAATTACAAATATCGATCATACCATCTTAGGTGATTACTTAGGATCTGTTACACTAATAAAAGTCATACCAATACATAAGTCAGGCATTGTGACTATTTTTACCAAGATACATAACAAGTTATGATCGGTTTTACTAACTCACACATATTGGTAATCCAAAGAAATGCAATGAATAACAATACCAATAAGCCTAGCGATTTCCCTTTCGATTCATAAAACAAATTCATGAATGTACTTCCTTTAAACGAATATAAACATTGTTTCCTAGGACGAAATCTTCACCCATACCCATACACATAATCACAATAGAATTCATACGATTATGTCGATATCTTATATACTAAGTTCAAAAGATAAGCATTATACTTCGTATTGTAATTCCTTAACACTATGTCTACTAGAGTATAATCATTCACAAACTTATCGATTATGTTTTCAATATAGCACGACTTGAAAGATACGTTGGTAATGAAACAGTTCAAGTCAAAATATTACTAACCTCAAGAGGAAGGATGATGTTGTCGATGTAGCTTGTTACTTCTTCACATTCTTCAAGTCTTTGAGTAATACCTGTATGTCTCATTATCCTAATCTTTATAGCCTAACCTATACGAAGTTGTCTCTAGTACATAATCAAGCGACTCTTATTGAGTTTTGATTCACTAAAGTATGACAACCGAACTTGACATACCAACGCTTGGTGGGTTCAACCGAGCTATGCTCTAACATGTTTGCTTGAATATCAAGTTATCTTAGCTTAAATCCAAAGCTAGTTATAGTCTTGAAAGTCTATAAATAGAGAGATTCAAACAACTAGGGATTCCAATACCTAACTCTTATGTGTCCTAGTTGTATGCTTGAGTCGTCCCCTATTGACCTACGCTTCCTCTAAGAAACATAATTAAACTTACGAATCAATGAGTTTACTTAGGGATTCGTGAATCTAGGTCTACTATTTTTCCCTTGATAATTCATGTTTCTGATCTTGTTCTTATTGATTTCGAGATTTTCACAATCTCTATCAAGAATGACATAGATAGAAATCACAAAGTTCTTTTCCTCTCAAACTTTGTGATTCCTCAAGATAAATATCCAAATTCTTCTTTATTGATCAGTTTAAGATTGTTCTGAGGAGGTGGTTAGTAATCCAGGTTTCTCAGCTGACTGAGTGTAAGTGTTCCGGAATCGTGAGGTTTGCTAGCTTTGTCTATTGCAGACAGATTTCCAAGCCTTGATCTAAAGGGAAGTCAAATATGCTTATCTGTTAGAGACAAATTAATACCAAAGTCTTCACTGAGGTTGAAGCAACTTTTAGGCTGTAAAGAACACCAAGCAATTGCGTAGAGCTTTGCGAGGTTCAAGAGATTTTTAAGGAGCACGACTACATTTTGAATTGCTTAGAGGGTGAATTCGGTTTCAACTTCATTCTAGTCCGAAGTCCGATAGTAGGCTTGTGTGTATAGCGGATTAATACGGTTTGGTGTTCAAAGATGAACGAGGTCCCGGGTTTTTCACAGCAAATCTGACGGTTTTCCTTGTTAACAAAATTTCTGGTTTCTTGTGTTTTTCCTTTTCCATATTATATTATTTATCACAAGTTGTACATATTCAATCTAGGTAGTTTAAGTCCTTATTATTTGTGATCGATTGTGAGACTTATTCCTGCAGAATTCGTATCTTGAAAGATAAATAACAAGTTTCATACTTGGTAGAATTCAGATCCTCTTGATTTGGATATACGACTAAATTTATATTGGATATTGATTTGTGAGATCATCCAAGAACTCTTCTACACAATCAGGTTCACGGACTTTGTTGTCTAGACATATTGATTGTGGAAGAGATAAGAGAAAACTCTTAATACATATTGTTTCGGATCTTTAATCGGATCTAATTGCAATTGTATTAGGTTTTGTCCATACACGTTCTTAGAACAAAAAAATTGGTGGTGTACTTGGTACCCTCTCCTTTTCAAGAGATATTATACCAGCACAAGTAATTTTTAATGTTGGTTATTGATAATTAAACCGTACTTAAGATACTTGAATGGGCTTGGGGTATATTATGCCAAATTTAGGAGTTTTAACATTGCATGTTTACAATATATTCTCGAAACATGTCCCATATTTTGAGTTCTCCTCCAAACAATAAGATGACAGTGTGCACATGCACGACTCCTGTGTTTAGAAGTATACTTGTAATTTAAAACTCCATTTATATTTTCTCATCTACTAAAATTATTTTAACTTAAAACCGAAAAAAAGAAAAACATGAAAGATTAAGACATTCAATACATATTTAGAAACACAGGTTCCAATCCATAATGTAGAGTGGTTCGGGTTCCCATCTTGTGTCATAAGTGTGAGGTCGGGACCTCAAGTCCCCCAACCATACTTAATGTGTTAGTTGTGTTTATAACCCCGGATAGTTGGGCCGACCGACCGGAGGGCCCATAAAGATCCTTTTATGGCCACTTTTTGTCAAATCGAAACCTAACGAAATTGAAAAAAAGATTGGCTTTTCTCCCGTCAAGAATTTCTACCGTTTCCAGTGAAATGACCAATTAAACCCTCCTTTTTTCGCAACCATCAGAAACACCACTGTCAATCTTCAACTACAACAACCATCACCGCCGTCACCACAACCATCAGAAACACCACTGTCACCTGGCACCACCGTCACCTATAATTTTACGTGTGCAAATTTGATTCCAATGATAATGAACCAACATCATAACTACAATAGCACCACCTCCCCTGTCATCACAACCACCACAGCCACAAAACAACAATTTGATCGAATCAGATTGATTACAAAAACCAATTTTTCAATTTCATTAATTTCATCAAATTCAGAGAAACCAAAACCATTTGAGCTCACTTTTTCACAATTACAACAAATAAATTTCCAAACTGGATAACTAAAATGCTTGAATTCGATCAATTGCTGTATAAGGATTGAAAAATCAAAAATTACAGCAACATTAGAAAATTGAGGCGAAGAACATGTTGATTCGGTCGCAATTATGTATACAGAAATTCTTCTTTCTTCAGACAAAACCCAACTTTTAACATGAGATATCCTTCAATATAGCAGTATATTAGCCCTAAAATTATCGAAACATTACCAATTTAAATACCCACCATGGCTCAACTTCAGATCTTCGGATTAACCATGCAAGCCACGATATTTCAGTTTTGATATTTGATTTCTTTGACCAAAAAGATCTAATTTTCAAGTTCTATCGGCTGGTGAAAATTGGGTTTCGCAGAGAGCGAACAGGGGTCGGCTGAGACGGATAGAAGAGAAAAAAAAAGAGAAAGAGGCGTAGAGGGGAAAAGAACAGGGTTTGGGTTCGAGTTCTCTATGTTGTTTATATGGGAGAAAGTACTAAACTATCTTGCTGGATATCAAATTTGATGTTCCCACAATCTCACATATCCACGTACCAAATTTAAGTAAAAAAGAAAAATTAGAAAAATACTACTCCAAAGTCAGACCACATTGTTATATATGAAATTATTATTATAAGTCTGACCATTTATCTCATTTGTCCCGTCTACCAATTTTGATTGCTCATATGTCTTCTGATTCGTCACCATCATGAGAGAAAAAAATTGATGTAAAATCAATTTTTTCGGTCGTTAAAACCATTTAAATTTTCTGATTCAAATCGTTAAATTTTCGGTCGGCCCTCCCCACCGTGGCAGCGGTGTGCTAGCGTATGAAATGTGGCTATATGTTGTATAAATATATAAATTGGATTGTGTTGGATTCACTCAGTGACTTCAAATTTTTTAGAGGTAGGTCAAAGCCCATTCAACAGAAGCTAAAAGTATAATCGTAGAGTGATCTAATTTTTCATGTGAAAATTATTCTTACGACACACGAATAATACAAGTTGAAACCTAAAAGATCGAAGGTTTCTAATTTAAGGATTTTTTTTCCCTCTCTTGGATGACCTGATCAAATATCAAAATAGAAAACCAAGGGAATAAGTTATGCTAAAAAAACAAAGACGCTGGTTATTCAGAAGAAGCAAGGGGTCGGGAAAACAAAGATCCTATTGTTGGAAAATTATAATAAATTTGAGGATGAAAAAACACACAGAGAATAGTGGTATTGCTTTTAAGGATCTGACGATTCTTTTAGACAATAATTGGGTCCTTCCGAATAAGTTTGCGAGCACAACTTGTCAACAAATTATATGCCTTCAGGATTTAATAAAGTCCTAACACCATAATCAAATTCAGGATTGTACTTCCTTGATTCGGTGAAGAAATTATTTTGAAGTTTCTAATGATGCTATAGAAGAGGAAGACAATAGTAAATTTTGATGTGTTCGAAAGAGAAACAATCACCACAGTTTGTAAGGGGTTTGCATCTCATTGAGATGCCTGGTCATCACCAAAACAAACACCTTCGATAGACGTAAAGGGTGCTTTTCAGGAAATGGGGTTTGCGTCTCCTTGAGATACCTGGTCATCACCAACAAGCACCTTTGATAGACAGAACAATAATTCTGGGTTGACTTCGGATTTTTCACCGAAACAACCACCACATGAGACAACAGATGGGGCCCAGTCCTGCCTTTTCTAATCCCGATGTTAAGCACGCTATGTGCTATCCGTCCGATTCCCTTTTGGTGTAAATTGAAGTTGGAATTTCGGTGAGTGTAGAATCACTCTAGACGTAAAGGGTGCTTTTCAGGAAATATCATGTCTGTTCTAATTCAAAGCAAACTTAAATTAGGACAGTATCCCGCACCGTATCATGGGTGCTGCCTTTTAGATCCCGGTTCAAATCGACCGAATTCCAGAGGGGTGACGCCCCGTTATAAGGCAGTAAACAAAATGCATACGTTTCGAAAACATCCAACACCTATTTATTCAAGGGAAGCCATTGGGATGCTTAGGTGCGTGGCTTTTCAAAATCCTATTATTTCTACTCCAACTCAAAGCCTACAAAATCCTTGTCTGCGTAAATAGAGTAACCGTCCTGCCCTAACCTCACAAAACTTAATAGCTAGGCGTCTCTTCATTTTACTCTCCAAATTTAGTTGACCTCTATTCAATATTTCATGTTCTTTCTCTGTCATTTCTTCTCAATTCTCATACAAATGGGTCACCACAACATAATCCTCCACACAGTTCCATTTGTTATCATTATGGTGATCACCAATTCGGTATGCATATATGGCCATGTAGAACACATAGTTGGAGGAGATAACTTTGGATGGACAATCCCCGAGTACAAAGATTTTTATTCAAATTGGTCAAGTAACCAATCCTTCCATGTTGGCGACACCTTAGGTAATGTTTTTTTTTTTTTTATCTTCTTAAACATAATTTCTCACGAAAGATTCTTCAAACGAAAAAACTAATCCTATTTGTTTAATCTAACATTTCTTTTTTCTTGTGAATTAGTTTTCGAGTTTGAATCAGAATTTCACAACGTGATGCAAGTTTCAAGAAGAGAATACGATGAATGTGCATCACAGAATCCGTATCAAGCTTTCATCATTGGCCCGGCAACCGTTACATTGATCCAAGACGGAATACAGTATTTTATCTGCAGCACTGCGGATTACTGTAATTTAGGTCAAAAAATATCTGTGGCCGTCCAACCGAGCAGTTCGTCTCCTTCTACACCGTCTACACCATCATCACAACCGCCAACTACTCATTCTCTTCAGAATGCTGATCATGTGGGCCCATCCTCTTCTTCTACCGTTTCATTAATGAGTACCACTACGATCATCTCATCAGGTGCTTCTTCATTTTCGTTTACACCATTAGGATTCCGTGATTGGGTTTTACTGGTATGTGTGACATTTTATATTTCGTTAATGGCCTAATAACTTAGGTGTTTGTAATTATATGTGGAGGAGGGATCCCCTCACACTTTTATTATCACACTATCTCACACATTAAGCGTTATTTTTGTGAACAAAAACCAAACCGTAACGGATTTGAAGTTAATAATTTGGGGATATGTTCCTCTTACCAAGTTCTACATACCTACCAAAAATGAGCGTATTTCGAGACATATAACACCACCATCTACTACTTTGAAAATGAGCCGTTGAAAATCAACGGATTTCTGGCCGTCGAAATTAAGACCAGTAGATTGTGAGGTTTCATATTTTGGAATGTGCTCATTTTTGGTAGGCATGTAGAACTTGGTAAGAGGAACATATCCCTAAAATATTAGCTTCAAATTCGTTACGGTTTGGTTTTTATTCGCAAAATGACGCCCAACGTGTCAGATAGTGTGATAATAAAAGTGTGAGGGGATCCTCCCTCTTATATGTGGGCCTGACTTTTGCCCGTTTTATTAGAATGTTTGTTTGACGGAGAGGGTAAGTTATAGAAAAAAGAGATTTTCAGAAGTTGTGTCACAAAGGATCAATGCATAGCAATCCACTTTAGAACAACTTTAACACTATAAATAATTTTATCGCATTTCTATTTCCTCGTCAGAGCATTTCTTGTTTGCTTCACCCAGCTAAAACCGGGTCTTATGGAGATGCCTAAGCTCTTCCCAAATGCCTTTACATATCAGTCCGGGAAGAATCTAGCTCTAGCGGTCCTATTTATATTGTAAACGGGTAATGAGTGTCCGTTTTTGATGAAAAAAATAAAGAATGGTTGGCCGTTTCTTAAAAAACTATGAAACGGATAATCATTATCCGTTCCCCTGTCTTGACCAGTGCAACCATTGCAGTTAAACAGGAGAATTAGTTTCCCATTTATCTTTGATCTAGTTCATCAAGGGAGTTGAAAATATGGACCATGTTTCATCAACCCTATAAAAATAAAGTTATCAAAACACAAAATCAAAGATAACCCACACCTTAATTCTGTGTAACCTAAATTAATAAACATCTAGTTGGAAAAATCCCCAATATATGTGAAACCCAAACTTTGAGTTCTAAAATTAAAATTAACCAATATTTAATCTCGAATTTGAGAAAGCTAAAATAATCCCACCTATTTTATTTTTTTTGAAGGAAACAAATCTTTTATTATATTAATCCTCAGTAAAACTGAGACATTGCATAATACAATAAGGAGGCTCATTATGAGTCCACCATCTGTTTAAAATATTTGTGATTGCATCATGAGCTAAATCATGAGCAATTGAGTTAGCGTCTCTAGGAACTGCAGTGAAAGAAACTTCACGGAAATCCTTAACGCAATCTCTAATCGAGAGAATGATTGATCGAATACTCCACGATATATTATCTGTGCATCCTTTAATAGCAGCCGGTATAGTAGTAGCATCACCTTCTACAATTATCTTTGAGACTTGTAATCTATGTGCCAGTTGAAGACCAAAACTATAAGTTTTCGCTCCTGCAATCATAGAAGAAGAAGTATCAAAACAAATACACCCACTGCCAATGTGTATACCAAAAGCGTCATTTGCCACAGCATAATTGCACCTTTACCATCTTTGAAAGCAAAGATCTACATTGACTTTAAAGGCTAGTAGAGGTGGCCGTTTCACTCACATTTTTTCCCACCAAGAACGTTCCCAAATGGCATTAGTAGTGTTTGTTATGTTAACATCGGTAAACGCAAAAGTTTAAAGCATGATGAAGATCAAAAGCTTTAAAATCTTGAAGAGCCCTTGACATACATAATTGAACCGAGATCGAATATCACTAAAAATATACTCGTTTCTAGCTTTCCATATATTCCATATGACGCAGGCTCAGAAATTCAACATAATGCCCCTCTCCGGTTGTAATAACCAATTTTGAATAATTTCCATCGAATTCAAATCATTCTGAATATTGATGAAAATTGGGTTGGATTGAAAACGCGCTCAAAATCGACGCTTAAATAAAAGATGCCAAATTGTTTCTTCATCAGTTTTACACATAGGGCAAATATTTTGTACCTGGCTGTTGAATTTCTGCAAGTTGTCGTAAACAAGAAGACCTTCATGCAATACTTTCCACACAAAGATATGAATCTTCGGTTGGGTCTTCATATTTTGCCAGATTTTTTTCTAAGGAAAAGGAGAATAAGCCGTGTTATCTGAAAAGAGTTTGAAGCACGATTTTGTTGTGAAAATCCCTGAGGAGTTTTGAGCCACACTAGTTTTTCTTCCACTTGAATCTTGAGGAATATACAAACTCGAAATTGCCACCACCTCTTCTGGAGGAAAAATTTGCCTCAAAAAGATTTTCATTCCAGCTCTTTTCATTAGGAACAAAAAGATCCGATACCTTGGTAACCTGGACAGTTGAGTTAGGAATTCTAGTAGATCTAAAACCCGGAATATTGGATATCCACGGATCTTTCCATATAGAAATAGAATTTCAAGAACCAATAAACCAGCAACAATTATTCTGCAAAATATCTCTAACCGTCAGCATATCTTTCCATGTGCTAGAGTCACTTGGTTTAGCTTGGCAATCCCAGAAAGAAATATCCGTAAGGTATTTTGACGAATATAACTTCACCCAAGCAGCATCAGGGTTTGTTAAAAATCTCCAAACTAGTTTAGAGATTATAGACAAGTTAACTGATTCCATATTACAAATTCCCAATCCGCCATATTCCATATTACGAATTCCCAATCCGCCATTTTCCTTAGCTCTCTTTATCTTTAAACAAAATTTCTCAATAATCCCACCTATTGAACTTTGTATCTCTTGCCTTCCCAATCTGAGTTGCATGATTAGTCAATCAGTAAACATAAACCCTAGATTTATGGTGTAGCTGACATGATATCAAATGACGAACACGAAAAAAAGGAGAAGAAGAATTATAAGATTGCGAAAGAAGAAGAATAAGAAAAGGTGTTTCTGATAGGTAAAGAAGATGGGGCGGAGAACCTGAAAGTTCGGAAGAAGAATGAAGGGAGAGAGCAGAAGAAAGAGAAAGAGAAAGAGGGGGGATGAAAAAGGTCAAGAAATGGAAGATGGTTGTCCATTTTTTATCTCACAAACGGATAAGCACTATCCGTTCCCACGGAAAACGGCTTACCATTGTTTGTTTTACACTTTTTGAGAACGGCTAACCATTGCCTGTCTCCGGAGTCTTCCCGCTGGGATTCCGAAACACCAGGGAAGGCTAGCGGGAAGAGGGTATTTAGGCGACGGTTTTTTGCTTTAGGAAGAGCTTGGGCATCTCCACAAGACCCAGTCTAATAAGGTAGTACGCACTAGATATTTTTCCTCTATAGCACCCAACTAATAATAAGGTAGTATGCCTGGATATCCTTGCTTTTTTCCAGCATAATGTTTAACCTCCGCATTTAAAAAACTTCATTTCATAGTGTTGGAAAAACACTATTTCATCTTAAAAGTCTTTGGAAAGTAACTCCATATATCCTTAGTAAAAGCACAAAACACCATTTCATCTTAAAAGTCTTTGTAAAGTAACTCCATATATCCTTAGTAAAAGCACATCA
Organism: Papaver armeniacum; assembly: GCA_023531295.1. Lineage (NCBI taxonomy): Eukaryota > Viridiplantae > Streptophyta > Magnoliopsida > Ranunculales > Papaveraceae > Papaver > Papaver armeniacum. Next base: position 82,784 of record JAJJWW010003854.1, on the reverse strand, counting down.
TGAAAAGATGTGATGGATAATTGAAGCTTCACTTTTATAAAGTTCATATATATATATATAAATGGTTGGGATGTCACCAACCCGTGACCTAGAAAAGTTAGACAGATAATTTTACGAAGCTACAAAGACCATGAAATATACTTTAAGGGCAATTGAAAAAAGAAATCGGAGCGAGAACCGCTAATTATGAGCTCCTAGGTGAGAAAATTAGTGTTTAGCACCTCTATCTTCTTTTTTAATTTTTTTTTTTTAAATCAAACCTAATGATGGCGCATTAAGAATCATTAAATCAAGTTAATTAAGTTGATGTTGTAGTTGAGCGTAGAAACCCTAGTTTCAACGAAGTCGTGAGAAAAAATGTCATGATTTCACAAAGATTGATCTAGTTTGCCGCCTGAACCTAAACTTGGTGGTGGCTCTCCACCCATTGAGTTGCCTGATGATTTGCATGAAGACGCTTTGGATGAATGAAAGTCTAGCTGTAGCGCCCCCAAAGCTAGCAGCTGACTAATCCAAGAGATTAGTCTAAATAAAAAGGCACTAAGAATCTAAACCAATTACTCAAACATTCAATTAAGAAATCTGCTACAAAACTTAACCCAAAAACTAGTCCCGCTCAGAAATATATATACAAGAACTCCTCTCAAATGATACATATACAATAGTCATTTGGTTTACAAATACAATATGTAATATAATATACATGGTAGAAGTTAATCAACTAACGAAATCAACCCTTGAAGCTTTCGCTGCGCAACTCTGATCTGTCTCTGAAACTGAAAGTGGGAATGGGTGAGCACATCATCCCTAAAAGGGGTGCCCAAAAGGAATAACATTTAACTTTCAAGTAATCATGGAAATATTTGGAAAATAATAATGTTATCCCAAACATTAAAAAGTGACCAAGTCACTGAAATAAACAAACATGTATATGGACAAACTCCTTCTTCAAACAATGTATAATATGGTGTCAACCAGTTACACACCTAGATAACTATTGATGTCACCAAAACCTGATGACCCATATGATAGGTGTAGAATACACCGTATTTAATATCTAGTATTTATGCTTTCTTTGAAGTTTTTCTTGTAAATTATGTATCTTATGTGTGCTTTTGAGTTTATTAGGTGCAATGGAGTCATTTGGAGCAAAAAGACCAATTGGAACTCGTTCAAATACAAGATTTCTACTTTTCATTGTGTAGAGGACGAGAAGATGAAGACAATGCCGAAAGAACGGAGTCATTCTGAGTTCGTATGAAGAAGTTATGAGCAAAACAAGAACTTGAAAGACTAAGGGCAAAATGGTTATCTTGAAGGGAAGTGTTATTGGCACCCCCATTGTATGTTAAGGGGCAGTCATTCTGTTAAGGGGTGTACTTGGTTGAAAGGTACCGCTAAAAGGCAAATCAACTCATTTATTGGGGGAGGCCATAATACAAATAATATTAAAGGCGCTAAACACAGGATCGCATCATTTTCTCCGATACCAAAACAGAGTCATGCACGTCTCATTGCGGTCGGATGGAGCTGGAGCTGTACATTGATGGCGAGGGATGAGTGAGAGATGGAGTTAGAAGAACTCGAACTATGGTGATGACGTTCTCTGCCATTGGCAAATAATGATGATGGAATGATGGTGAGAATCGCGCTCGAGTTGAAACAAAGAGTGTTGATGACGCAGGATGTAGAGAAATATAGAGGGGCATGACAGTGACAATGATCATCGGCGAAAGATGCAGAGAAGGTGGAGTCTCGGTGATTGAGAATGGGGTTGCGAATGACGATTGGAGTTTATGGAATTCAAGATACAAAAGAGGAAATGGTTCGAGTCTCTGTTGCTGCTGTTGTTTCCACGGTGGATAGAAGAACTCGAGCAGAGAAGTGAAGATGATGATCGATGCTGTTATAGAGTTGAGACTCGAGCTTTGCTGTGGGCGATGAAGAATGGCATGGCAGTGACGGTGAGGATGTGATCTGTGAGTGGCCGCCAGCGATTTATGGAGCTTGAGGAATGGTGCTGCTGTTATACGATGGATGCGGCTGATATAGAAGCTCCGAGAAGAAGTCACAGGAAGTTCGAAGCTGATAGTTAATGGCAGTGGAGTTTATCTGAGAAGCATGGATATCTCGAGTTGCTGCTGATGATCACAGGAAGAAGAAGTTGATGGCGTATGCTAATACCATCGGTGATGCCGAGATGCTGTGAACTGCCGTGGAGAGTGAAAGCCGCTGTGAAGTATCGGTGGTAGAAGATGCTCTGTAACAGGGAAGAAATGACGTTGCCAGAGAAGTATGGGGGTTTATATGAATGCTCGAGTCTGAGAAAGAAAACGGAGAAGACGAGTACCCAAATATGAAGTCTCGATGGATGATTTTTATCACGATGGCACTTGAGTTTTGTTGGCCGCCCGTGATCGAAGACGAACGAAGATTTGGACCTCGAGCCGGACAAGGACATCCGTGAATGGGTCAAGGAAATGGAGTTGAGGTTTGAAACTAGTTGTCAGAAATCACAAGGATGAGAAGATTTCCGAGCAAGTGAACAGATTTAGCGCGTATGGATAACTCGGGACTTTGGTGCAACATGGGACACCAAGTTGGATGTAAGGTTAGTCGTTAAGAAGCCACGTCGTCCCCATTGAAGATCCAACCAATCACAAGCTGTGCTCATTCTGCTACAATGCTCCCCGTTACACTAAAATGTAAGCACTGATTTCTCAAAGTTGGAAACTCGCTATGAAATCCTTATCGAGGCGAATCGAAGGAAAACTAGGTTTCGTACAAACCTATATAAAGGCTCGAGAACAGCCTAGTTAAACAACTTTTGATAGATAGAAAAATACATAAAAATAGTGAAAATATATCTTTTTATATATCTATTATTCAATTCTTTTCCTCTACTTTGTTCTAGGTTTAGAAACATGAGACTTCTCTTTCTTCTTGTTATGAACTCCTTGAATATGAGTACCTAATTATCTTTTGGTTATGGAATAGTTGGATTTCACAAAGCATGATTCTTTGATTCAATATATTAGTTTTGTCTCATATTTATCGTTTGCAATTCTCTGAAAATATTGTTTTATGATTGATTGATTGTTTTGTCAAGTTGCAAATTGGTAGAACTTCTAATCACATCTATTGCTAGTTTAGGGTTTATTATACGCAAAAGTGATATTCCTTGGATACAAGTAGCATAATATGATTATAGTTTGTAGTGATATATTCTTATGATCATATGTGAATCGTAACCTTTGTTAAATTGAATTAGTGCGCTTTCCACGTTCAATTGCTTTGATTGGCCTGATTTCATAGAACTTAACGCATCTAGGGAATTAAACTTGATTAGTGCTTTTACACGTTAGGTTGTTCCTTTAGGTAGAATTCATATTCGCATCTTTTAATGTGTTTGTTGATGACATGAGGAGGTTTGCGGGATATTCTTGCGATCAAGGTATTCTAGGGTCTTTGATAAAAGTTGAGATTAAAAATCAATTCTAGTTATTGTGAAAAGCATGTTAGTGAATGAAAACGAAATCCTTAACCAATATCTCTTCTATCTTATTTGTTTGCTTATTTGTTTCTTTGCTTTTATATTTGCTTAGTTCATAAAAATCAGAAAATCCACCCTGTTTTATATAGGAAACCATAACAATTTGACAACCTAGACCTCTCTGTGGGATCGATCCTTTCTTGCCCTTGCTATATTTATATTTTGAGTAGTAAGAAAGTGTAATTTATTTTTGACGCTTACGACAGCAATCACCATAATAAGCATAAAAGCTGAATTCATGTAGATATAAATGTGAAGGAGCGTATCCTATATACCACGCGTGGAAATTCTTACTTCCCATAACATAACAATTCATAATAACAAACATGACATTACACGTCCTTTCCAAACCATGGAAAGATTAATAGAATTATTACTATACAAGTTAAAGAATGCATGGAGTGCACAATCTGACAATGCATGAGTTTATTAAACAAAGACTTTTGTAAAAGAAACAACAATGGTTACAAAAGAGTCAAATGTGTTCCCACCTCTTTTGATGACAAGCCACGCCTACCTCGAGATCCATGATACACTGGTTCATCCTTTGAATCGATCGTTGTTAATAAGACTAACTGTTAATCACACAAGAACTCTAAGAATCTAGCCAAAATGGCTCACACAAGAATCATACAAGTCTATCTAATGATTCTAAGCCCACTTATGGTTATATATCTTTTATTTATCCAACTTTAGCAAATCTAAGGTTTACTAATTCAATTAGATTGGTTATATAGTCTATCAGCTAGGTCTTATGAATATCTATAACTTTGTAGAAGAAGTCAAAGGCTAATTCAGACCATATGGTCCAAAATATCTAATTAATTAAACTAGTCCTAAGCCCAAGTCCTCTACTCTGGCCCATTAATCTAAGGCCAGGTCCTCCTGATTCATTTAACAGTTACTAACGGTCAACGTCTGGTCAACGGAATCACCTAACGGTCAACGTCCAAAGTCAAAGTCAAAGGATTCAAGGTCAAACGAGCCAACTTTATGAGTTGAATCAAGGTTTACTGAGTTAACTCAACTCAGTCAGACAACCTAAGTCGTGGTAAGTCATTAGACTGACCGGGGATGATTAACATGCCTAAAACTCAAGAACAAAAGTCTATACAATCACTAAACATTCCCTTCATTCAAATAGAATTCAATAATTCAATACACAATTATAATTTAAGCTTTACCTGCAGTGCAGTACTAAGCCATACTCTTCCTACATACATAATTCATCAGTTGCAGCCACTTTGCAGACTACTTCAGCTGAACTCTAATCAACACAATCATTTCTATCAAACAACACTGCCAAAACCATATCCTACAGCTCACCTACAATGTCAGAACTAAAACTGCTACAACATCAACATCAGTTCATCTCATGCACCACCATGATCTCTTCCTTATTCTCAATTACACTCTCACAGTACTGACACCATTCTCATACCCTGCAATTCACATTTACCCCATAAAATTTGCAATTCAACTCCCTTAATCACTCCATGATCCTGTACTTACCAACCAACATCCCTTCATCATAATTATCACTTCCATCTCCTTACCGCTTCCACCAATAATTTCATGTAATTAAATCCAATACTTCCTCTAAATTCACCCTGGATTCTAACTCCAATATCACAAGCATACTTTCTAAACCTACCTGTAACTCAATCTTAATAACTCTGCCCTCCACCATTCACTGATCTTCCATGCAGCTTCAATATCACAGACAACACCAACACCACTAACATTTCAACTTAAATCAATACTAAAATAATTTGCATCCACACCATCAACTTCTACAGTTCACCAACACCATTCACAACATGAACACCTTTTATATTTAACTCATCTTCTGAGAATCACCACCACCAATTACTCATCTCAGCCATTTCATTAAGAGACCAAACTAAACCATTCACGGGGAACTTCAATCTCAAACCCAAATACACATAACTTAAGAATAAATGAATTCTGAAATTTTAAATTCAACTTAACCTTTCCTCCCGAGTCTTAAATCAACACCAACAATAGCTTTGACATCTTCTTACTGACATAATCGATTCCTAGCCTTCATCAGCAACACTAGCTCTCAGAAATCCCTAAAATAATTCTCAATCCTCTTTTTCCTAATTCTATTTCACAACATCAATTCACACCCTCAAACTAAGCAAACCCATCTTCTAATTTCTCCTTATCCACAATCTTCAAGAACGAAACCCTGATTTCTCAATTTGGGGAAGAACATAACATAAACCCTAATTCACTGATTCATCATCTGAAACTTAACTTTACCTTTAATTCTACTCCAATCACTTATTACCCAACTCGAATCAACCTCTTAGAACATCAATTCCAACTCCTAAATATTTTCTGAGTTCTTCTTACAAACCCTAATTCCTTCACTTAATCATTAACATCTTAATTCCTCTTCAAGATATCATTACAACTTCAATCAAACAACAAACCTCTTCTTATTCATTTGTCATCAACTCGATATCATCATCAGTTCTTCACAAACCCAAACTCAAAGCCGAAACCCTAACTCTGATTCTCTGTTTCACCTTTTATCTAATTATAATCAAAACTACCAGCATCAGTTATTACTCGATCTGCATCTTCTTTCTTTGATCTCAAAACCACTATTTTTATTCTATTCTCAGAATCGTTGCAGGAGAAGAACGGAGAAGAAGAAGAAAGAAAGAGAAAGAAGAGAAGAGAAGAGAATGATTTATCTTCGATCTGGAAGGAAGATAAGATCAAAGGAATCTATAAAGGCACCCATTACTTGGATATGGGCAGACAAGTCGGCTAAACTGCAAAAAGACCAAATTATCCTTTACGGAAATTCATTGATTTCTTCTTCGTCCAGTATCCGATTGACACGTTCGAGTAGTCCATTCTGCATAACTTTTCGAGATCTATTCAATCGTACTAGTTTCGTATCTAGATCGTTGTTAGATTAATTTATATTAATTAAAGTTCGTGTTAAACCAATCGAGTTATTATCGGCTAACTCATCTCTTGACTGGTCTAATAGCGTTGACAAGCTTGTGGGTCTTTACACTAGCATTATTTGAAGATTTGATTTCAACAAGATAAAACTTTAAGATGTCATGAAAAAACTGTATGACCAATGACATTAATTTGAAGGGAGATTGCAAGTTTATCATATAGATCAAAGGATATTTTAACATGATGATAATCAACGAAGAAGGAGATAAGAAGAGGGTTTGGAGGGATGAACCATGGATTTTTTCATCCATCGTCAGAAGTCAGAAAAACAAATATCTGAGAAAAAGGCTTAAAAATATAAATATCTGGGAGCCTAAAGACCGCAAGAGTGGACTCCAACCTTCGACTTTTTGAAGAAGAAAAAAACATCCATATCTATGGTGTGGGTGCAACTTCGAGGATTAAAGCTTAAGTATTAGATAAAAATCGAATTTACCAGTTTGCAAGACCTTGATAAGACTTACGAAGGTGAATGTAGTTACTTTGCGTAGAGATTTTGGTTTCTATGCAAATGTATTGGTGGAGATTGATTTTTCCATTCTTGTTTCTGACAAAGTTTGTGTGAAATAACAAGGTAATGCAAATGGCTTTTTGCAATCAGTTGAGATTCCCAATTCTCTGAAGTTTTGTTCACCGTAAGATCATATGCTATATGTTCTCTGAATGTAAGTCAGTAAAGAAGTTATGAAGCATGTCGAAAAACCTAAACATAAAATCCTCGAAAACCAAATTGGAAGAAGAAGAAAAGTAGGGGGGATAAACATACCCTGACCGAGGAAGAACTTAAAAAGTTGGAGGATGCAAAGAAGTATGTCACGTAAAAGATGGTGCTTCGCATGATTCAGACTTAGCTAGACTTGGGCAGCACGTGCACTATATAACCACCGACAAGCTCTATGATGAGATTATTGAAAAAGTACTACTTGAAAGTCATTTTCAAAAGGGCTTTTTAATAAAGTGGCCATGTTTTTGTAATGTATTTCAGAAACTGGCCGTTTTTTTTTATGTTTATATAAAATGGCCGAGATTGACATTTTCCATCCCGTTTTTTTTCAAAAAACGGTTAACAGCCGTTAAATGCATACATGCCAGTTAACCTCCTTAGTAAAAGACAGTTAAACCCTCGGTGAGTCAGTCTGGATTGGTGAGTCAACTCGCCTGAGCCATATTCATTCCATTATACTCTTCACCTATGCACAGTCCTAGCATATATCTAAGTCATTTCTGTAGCGTCTATGCAACACAGTATCAGCACATTGTTTTGTTATCTTGGACCTTCAACCCATTGCACTTTCATTTCAGTTGCACCGACACCTATCAGCTCCACTAAAACCACATCAACCTTCAATAGCACCACAAACCCATATACTACAATTCCAACACCACCAGAACTACTTCATTTCTCTTCTCTTCGCCAAGACTCATTCAAACAAACCCATCCTCTTACTCTCCTTCTCATCTTAACTGACATTGAACCTAATTATAACACTAATGTCATCTCAGCTTCAATAAGATCTCCTAATCTTCTTCTTTCTGTAAACAATAAGAGAAACAAATCAAACCCATTAATCCTTGCATTTTGTTGAACTTGGAACACCTGCAACAACTTCATGATCACAACCATCTATGCACACTTGCAACATGAGCCAACATATGCAGACACTTCTCATTTTCTCCCTGTAACAACCACCACTGCAACCGCACTCCTCGCAATTTCATTTCAGCTGCAACACCATCTTCTTAGCCAATCAACCGCAACAACTCTTCTTCCTTTCTAAAAAACAACAACACCACTTGAGCTATCATCTCAGCTCTAAACTACTCACAACTTGAGCTCAACTCAAGCAACTTTTCATAACCTGGTTATTGCTTGGTTAACAACTATCCATTTTACATCCTTGCCAGTGACTACCAACACCTGCTCATCATAAACTAAATTAGCAGAACATCAAAATCTCCTAATACTTGTCAATTTGAATTCAAGAACAAACCCATTGCTTCAAATCATCACGTATACTCAACAACTACTTGAAGTGCACTTCAAACCCTGATTTATGTCAATCTCCCCAATTTCCTTCATGTCTTATGTATTAACAGCACATCATCTCGACAAACCCTAACTTCCAAGTTCATCAAAAACCCATGGAAATCAACGGTCACAACTTCTTCTTATCTTCGAACACGATCATGTACTTTTCTCTTCTTGAGTTCAAATAATTCAAATCCATCAGTATTTCTCCCTCTTTGTTCTTCTCTACATCGATGCTTCAATCACAGCTGCAAATCAAGTAAATTGATTAAACATGAGTTTTCATCAAAGACTAAGTTAATTAACGCGTGGGTTCTAAAATACTTACCTGGATTTTGATTTGTTCATCCCCGATTTCAACTTCATCTTCGATTTGTACTTCCGCTTCGCTGTTGCATCCAGTAAAACCCTAAAAACTTCAAAATTTCCAAATATCACTATTAAACCATTCTTCTTCTTCATTAATAATTACATCTTCGGTATTGACTGCTTGTGAGATCACTTTTATTTTCATCAATCACCTGACTTCGAAGAGAAGAATTGTGATACAGAGAGAGTCAAACATAAACAAGAAGAAATGAATGAAAAGAAGAATCAATAATATAAGGGTGAGGATATAGTGGTAATTTAAGCCCCTTGATTAACTAAGTCAGCTTGGTGGACCATTTTGGTGGGACCAGTTGTTATATCTAACAGAAAGGCTGCTTTATAAAAGATTTAAATTTCTTGGCCGGTTTATTAAATATATGGTAGGAAGCTGGCCACTTTGTTAATTTGCCCTTTTCAAAATAAGGGTAAATTTGATGCTCTTGCTGTTGGATACATTGTAAGATAGTTAGCAAGCCTACGGATCAGTTGGTTGTAGTTAAGGAAGGCCAAGCTTTTAAAGAGCAGAGATATGATCTAATGGATAGGGAGGATGAAGAGAAAAGATGGTGGTTAACCAAAAAGATGCTAAGAAGATGATAACAGTCACAACACCAAAATCTAGGGCCTTAGAGAGAAAATTCTTGAAAAAATAATGCTCTGTTTTGAAGTTATAAATTGTTTTCGATGTCTATAAAGGTTTTTTGTTCATGTATTATGTATCTCTTTTAGTTAATATTAAAAAAAAAATGTGCCCCTAAAAAGATTCCAAATTTGCATTAACGCCTCTAAAGATTGATTATTAGCAAAAGGGGGATTTTGCGTTTCCTCTCATCTAAGATCGCCAATATGCATTACCTCCCATAGAGATTTCAAATTATTGTTTCCTCCTGTCGTTAAAAATAAGAAGCGCGAAGACAAGGGTTTATGGGGTTTATGTTTATTTCTCCGGTTTCTTACCCTGTATTCTCTAGCCCTTCTTAGGCTTTGTTGAATTATTGTCCTAAGTTAAAGAGTAAGACGACATTAGATATATGATCTCTAAAATACTCCTGATGCTTTACATTAACCTCTCTAATCACCAATCTTGCATCTGTGTACGATCTCTTCAGTACTCATAACATATGGCATTGTAAATTCTCTATTCTTTCTATGATCATATATATGGGTTTTTCTGAAATATCTTCTTCTTCTTTCTTTTGATAATTATTTTTAGAATGGGATTCATCAGTTGAAACTACAACATAAATAATGTAATAAGCGGATGATTAAGAAGAAGAACAACAAAGAAATATAGATACATGAAAGGATTAATACGTACAGGAAAAGGATGTTGATGATGAAGTTTGTATGAATATGAAATATGTTGATCGTAGATGAATAATTATGATTTGGTGGAGATGTTAAATATTTAAGACTTGTACCTTCTTGTGTTTGTGTATGTGAATGAACTCCATCCGATCATCGAGTGGCCTGATGGATAAAAAAAACATTGTAGAATCCAGTCACTAAGTAAACGAATTGGAGGAAAAAAAAAAAACGGTCAGCATATGACCTGATTGACTACTCCAGAGCAACCCCCCCAAATTTCAGGGATAGTATCTTGACTTCACAAAGATATAGGTGTAAACTTCACCCGTAATAGTAATTTTTGGTCCATAAAATATGGACGATCAAAAAGATGTGGATAAATTTTTTCTCCATAGAAGTTTCCCTTAGCAGCACCCAAAAAAAAAGTTACTCATGGTTTTAATTATTTTCTTACAACTGCCAATGGTAAGTTCAAGAGAGACAACAATAGATAAATAATGCTGAGAGTATACTTCTAATGAAACTTATCCTTCAAGCTTTGAAAGATAAACTTTATCTTTTGAGGAGAAAGTCTCCACTACATATTTTCTAGAGCATCTTTTTATATTGAAGATTTTTTTGGGGTAGCTCCTATGGGTAAAACTAAATACTTAACAAGTAAGCTCTCGGCTTTGCGACTTGAATCACAAGCCAAAGCATGGATGCAAAATCATCTGCTCTAACAATAATCATAATTTGATCCTTCATATTTTGTATATGAGGTTTTTAGCTATTTGGGATTGAGGTGGCATGTTGCATAAATCTTCCCCCTGGTACAATCCGTTTGTATGCATCTATTTTGATAATTACATTCTTTTATTCAAAGATCATAATAGAATTAGTTTTATCCATGTAAGATTCTCAAGCATTATCAAGATAATAATCAAAGACCTCACTTATTACATCTTATCACCCACAAAGGTGACAATATCGGAACAAATTTAAGGTGATTGATCACTGACTCTCCTTACGGCACTTAAAAGCCCTGCGATCTCTGTATTAAAAAGGCATGGGCAGGGCCGTCTCTGACATCTAGATAGCCCTTTCCAAAAGAGCTAAAAACGATATTCATTTCTATAAATCACGTTGATGACTTACATCATGAACCCCTTAGTTTCCAGATGACGATCTTCTAACTAAACTTCGTATCTTTTTAACAATGAACTTGTCAAGGGCTATTAATTGAGATTCTACTACTGCATCACTTTTTTCTTTCTGTTTACGGCTACCGTATCCGCTTTTAGATGGTATGACCGTCGTACGAGGCATATCGTAAGTAAACCAAGACTATGCAGGGAAATAAAAGGCAAGACAATTAGTACCTCAATCAAGATTTATTAGGTCTTTCGAAGATCCAAGAAAGTACACCAGGTCAGTCGGGTCAACTACAAGAATATGCCGCAACCAATTAACAACTATCAAGAATTGATTCAATCAATATTCTAATAGAATACTATCAGTATGGAGCCATTAAAACATTAATAACTATCAATTTTCAATCATACTAGATGCAAACAAGAATTTCTGATTTATTCATTGTGTCATTAAACTTGAAAAACTAATAAAAGAAAACCCAAAACAATTGGATTAAACAGTACGTTCATTTTTTCTCACTCACTCTTTCCTTTTTTAATCGTAGTTGAGAATTGAGGTATTCTAGGGTTAGGCAATAACTTCGTATATCCAGTTTTTGTCAAGGAGAAGTTTTAAAATGAACCGATCAACGATCAACGATCAACGAACTGTGTTTTACTTTTTCACATATATAGTATCCGTGTTTTTTTAAGCTCGGGACCCAAAAAAAAAATTGGGCCAGCATAACAAGCCCATAATATCTTGAAAAAAATCCGCCTTGTGCCGGAGCACAAGTTAACGTGCTTCAGAGCCGGGCCTAGGCATGGGTAACTAGTTAGTCAGGATTTTATCCGCAAGTCAAATAATAAAAAGAGATAATTGACCCCATTTTCTTAAACCTTTGGAAGGTTTAAACTTTCCTAAAGACTTTCCATCAACCAACTACTAGATTTTCCATTCAAATTTATGAGATTTTCTACATTCAATCATTGAAATTCGATCTTTATACAACGAATTTTCACTGGATTTGAATAAATTGGGCCTGTAGTGATGAATGTTGAAAGAAATTTGAAAAGATATTGAAGAAAATGGAATTTCTAGATAATTTTAAGACATTTGTTATGACTGGTGTATTACAAAAAGTTACTTGTAAAATACCTGTTTCAATCCTCCAATGATTGTATCGTCGAGTTATCAATATAATTTCAAAGGAAAAATAAGGATCAAAAATGATTTTACGACCCAGAAAGAAAAAAAGGATCTTCCAGAACCAAGTAGAGAATGTTGCTCACTTTTATTATAACCTTCTATGAAATGATTTTTGTTAAAAGTAAACAAATTGTAATATAAAGAGAGCAAATATTATAGTCAACTTATTAGGATTAACTCCAAATATTTGTATAATGCGGACTACATAGCCTTAATAATGTGCAAACTCTTCAGACATATCCAGAAAAACACTTAACTTATTTTAGGCATTCATGTTTTACCACCGTTATCACAACTGCCATCAATGGCGGCTGGGCAACAATGAAGTAAAAATGCCCCTAAGGGAAATTCCTATGGGAATCACCAAACCAAAAGATCTGTTGAGCCAGGTGGATAGTCAAACTGCATTTTCCACTATGGGAAAAGTAGTGGGCGGCTGACCACCAACCGTGCGGGTGAACTCAACCCGTTGGCGGTTTAGCCAAAACCTGGTTGACGAAGGAAACCCGCTGGCGGGTGACCATAAACAGCCAACGACTAGTTTTTCAAAAGTAAAAACGGTCATATTTTTACTACTACAAATTACCACCATCTTCAAACAACCCACTCACACCAAAATTCACTTCTCCTAAATTTTCTCTTCTAATCTATTTCAAATTTTTAGTTTTATTGTTAAATGAAATGCAAGTTTTGCGATGCAAAAATTGAAGCTGTTGTTTCTAAGATATGTGGAAGTTTTAAAAAAAATTGAAAATTTTAAAAGAGAAATGCAAGTTTTAGAAGTGGCTCCAAGAAAATGTTCCGCTAAAAGGCAGAGAAAAGCTCAAGTTTTGAAAGTTCACAACAGAAAATTCAAAAACAAAGGGGAAACAGTTCAGGAGCATGTTGAATGGAAGATACATCAAATAAAGATAAACATGAGGCAAGCTTGTACTTTTATTGAAGTTATTAGTTTTATTTTACTTCTTATTATTGTCTAAGTTTATATCTAGTAAAGAAGTGGCAGTAATATTATTAATCAATGAAAATATTTAGATCTTAAAATTGTTTCCCATTTCATATTAAGCGATATTTATTACATTTAAACTTGCATATATTGACGACAAAACTATCATCAAACTACATCAAATCCAGCGACATTATCTCTATAGAGTTTATAGCATTCAAAATGCTTAAACTCTCTTCCATTTTCTTCATTCAACTTGGTCTGAGCGATGAGTTTCTGAAAAACAGATAAACAACAAGTTAGTTTTAAGATATTATCAGTGATGACAAAAGTATTAAGACAGACTCACCAGTTCTTCGTTGGACAATCCAGAATTACTACGGTGAACCATCCACAAAACTTCTGTATAATATTTGACTTCACTAGTGATGAATGAAAATCTTAATTTTAGACTCTTGTTGTTTCTTATCTATTCAACATCGAACAAGAGTAACATCTTCTTCCATAGTAAAGACAATGAGAGCCCTTATGATGTAGTAAAGATGTGATTGAGATGCATCATTTTTAAGAATGCTGAAACAAGCTTCTTGAAGAAAAGGTTTGTCGTGAGCTTCCTCCCAATTATCTAGAGCTGTTTGGATCACTTCAACTTCGCCATAACCGAAAAAATTTCTCGATCAATTTCCCTTACACGATCAAAGAATGGCGTTACAGCATATTAATTGTATGAAAACGAAGATACAAACCACGAGCATCTCGGTTTCCGGGGTTTCCTATTTATGAGACGAACATTGTGAAAATATTCTGCCAAAAAGAAGCGTCCGACATGTCTTGATCGCGCATAACATTTTCTTCTTACTTATGAAAAATGTAAGTTTTCATATAGCTAAATCCTCCTCCTGAGTAAACTTAGGACCACAATTTCTAGCAAACATTTTTCTCCAGATTGAGAGATGATGAAATTTAGAAGAAAAAAAAAAGATGTGAATCTGACGATGAGAAGAGTTGAATTTATAGGGTAAAGAAAAATAGAGCAGATGATGTAGCTGTTGGCGGTCAAAGTAAAACCGCGCGGCTTTACTTTGGCCGCCCATTTGAATTACCAACGGCTATTTTTTTCTTATAAATACATCATTAGCTTTGATTCTCAACCAAACCAACATATTTATTTGTAGCCAACAACATCCACCATGTTTTCTAAAGGAAAAGCGAAGCAAATATTATGTGTCGAAGCAAAAGAGGTTTGTCCATTATGTTCCATGGATAACCACCGTCTAATGCAATGCAATTTGATGTATTTAAAGTGTCCGCGGGAATGTTGTTCACGCATCAGAATGGTGATTGAATCACAACTGGAAAAGCTCAGGTATTTGCAATGTCAAGATCCCAACTGTCCAGAGGAACCAGATATGCCAGATGGTGCTATGAAGGTTAATGAAGAAAAAGAAAAGTTTGCAACACTCAGAGAACTTCAAACTTCAAGCCAAATTGAAGAAGATGTTGTTACACTGCGAGCATTGTGGAGATAGAGATCATGAATACAAACATTAACCACGGAGAATTAGTGGATGCTCAAAACGGTTGCAGGAATTTTATGTATTTGTGCACTTCTACAGAGGAAGACACATACAGAAGGCACTTTTGGAAATGTCCTAGCTCCTAGGTATTTTTTGGTGGAGCGGGGTATTATGTTTTTTAGTTTGGTGTTAAGTTGTGTTATGATTATCTAATCAAACCAAAATTTCTTCACATTTGCACTATCAATATCATAACTAATTTAAGCCTTTCTTACAAATAAAAACATACTGCATTAGATTAAACCAACTACATCAGATTAAAGCAAATACATAACATTTAAGCCACTACTACATAACACTCGATTAACATCTTCATTTAATAACCACCTTCTGGAATTCCTAAGATGCCGAAGGGTTTGAATCATGAGCACCCTTAGAATGTTGAAACAAGCTTGGAATTCGAAAGGTCTGTCGTGAGATACTTCCCATATCGCTAGTGTTTTCAGTTCCACTTCATCCACACTTTCACCGCCCAGTTTATTTTTGTGAATGTCAACTAGTTGACCTAGGAATTCTGATATTTCCCAACTAATTACACTAAAACGATGCAACAATCCGAGGCGTCTCGCGAATAAATATTCCCCGTTTCAGCGACGAACGCTATAAAAACTTTTTCTCAGTGAGTGAACTTCGATTCGGCTACATTCCCATTGATAGCATCTTGTGTGTGAAAAACATAGGCTCTACAAATAGCTAAATCCTCTTCTTGACGATATTTAGTACGACGAACTCTAGTAGACACTCTGGGAGGCATTTTTTGTAGATGATTTGTGAGTGAAGAGATTTAAATTGTGTAGAATGTGTGAATTTGGAGTTGAAATGAAGAGTATTTATAGAACTCAAAATTCTAGCCGTTGGATGAACATATTTTCCCGCCGTTCGATTTACCCACAAGGCGGTTGAAGATTACCGACTGGCTGCTTACGATCACCCGGCGCGCGTTGTCACAATCCACGCGGTTTTAGTACACCCGCCACCGGGTTTCCTGCTTTGCACGATGTTGTTTTAAACACACGGCTAATGCATCGTCATATGAACAAACCAACAAATTTGTTGGTTTGCCATCCGTTTTTCATGTTTGTTGACTCCACGGTGGGAGCAAAACATATTTGTTCATTCCATAGGAACTGTCCTAAAAAGTTCATTTGTCAATGAGGTTATTTAGCTCGGCAACTCAAAACTCAAGACCGGTTGTAACTGGGTCAGCTACCGTTGTTACTGGAGATGTTTGCGAATTCCGGCTTGATAATGGAGATGTTTTTAAATGATTGATAATTGTATACAGTAGGTACACTCATCAATAGATATGCTGGATTTAAATTAAAGAAAAGCCTTGCTAGCTCGTCTTAATAAAGTAATATCTAAGTGATAATTAATGACTAACTTTTAAATGGATTAAAGTCAATAATTACATGTTGATTGATGGATGATTTCTTCAACAGTACTCAAATCCGGTAGTATCTGCATTTCTACGAAAAGATCCAAAAGATGAGATCATATGATAACGACGCCAAAGCAATTAGCACTCCTTTTCTTTTATTTTTGCAAAAAATAAATTGAAAAGAGGAAGGAAGAGAGTACAAAAAGAGCATGAAACCATACGTAGGCAATGCCAATGCCAAACAGAAAGTCCTACCAACAACTAACATAAATAAGACTCAGCATGATTCAAACATTTCAGGGAGGTTGCAAATTAGATAATCGTCATAGAAATTATTTTCCCTCCTCCAAATTTTAATTTCAATTTGAATGAAGGGGAGAAAGAAAGTAGTAGAAATAGAGAGAAGTTGCCCAACCAAAATGAACTGTTTTATATAGGTGCCGTGTATACATTGGTGTGAACTGGTTTGACAAATTGCTAGGTTGGATTTATACATTTTTTTATAGATCATTAATTTTGTCTGACAATCAACAACAACCGAGCTAGATTATAGCTAATTTAATTTGTTTCCCTACTAATTTCTACTTGTCATAAAATTAACCAGAATTTGTGGTAGTGAATGTAATTTGTTGCATGCCTTAGAGTGTATAGCAACAAATTCATATAGCACTATGTGAGTTGGATTTTCATTTTTCACCTCTGCATGTATAGAACGGGGGCTTGAAATATACACGTAAATGACTTGTAAAACCTATTGGAGTAAAAATGAAATGATTGCATCTGAAATCAACTCCTTTAAAGCCCTAAGCCATGCGAGGCCAAAAAATTCATATAGCCCTAAGCCAAAAAATTCATGCATTGGGACAGGGCGAGGCAAAGCCGAACCACACCCAATCAAAAATGCATTGCGAAGGAGAGGGCTAAGCCCCGCAACACCAAATCACAAATGCACACAATACAAGACGAAGTATATCACACCAAACCAAAAAATATGGTTAAAACAAAAAATGATGGTGGATGGTTTTCTGATCCGCCCGGTGCGTAGCACGGGCATAAAATCTAGTTTTCTTAATAGATACATAAATTTTACTGCGTGATGTATAAATTACAAAAGATGGTTGACCCATATAAATTGGTAGAAATTAACTACATGATGTACATGGTATTAATTAATTTTAATTTAATGTAAAAATAAATAAATTATCAACTATGAAGTATGAACTTACAAGGAAAAAATGCAGGCAAAATTTTTCATTTTGATGATCATACCCGATGCATTGATAAAGGAGCAACCTCAGCAAGAGGAGTAGCCATTGGAGAAGACATAGGGGACGGAACAGGAGTAGTACGACAAACAGGACAAGTAGGATGAAGCTTTAACCAAGGATCAACACATTTAAGATGAAATAGATGATTACAATCTGGTAATAATCTAAGCATATCATTTGGTTTATAATCCGCTAAACAAATTGAACAACAAGAATTTGTAGATGTATCTTTATGATGATTGTGAAGATGTTTTTTAGCTTGAGAGTATAGAAGTTTTGGGTAAGTTGATAGAGTTGTTTCATCCAAACCTACTTCATGGTTCTGAGCATTAGTATTATCAATGATGTGTATTGTATGATGGGGATAAAAATGGGTGTTGGGATTTTGATGATGACCATCTTGAGAAGAATTGTTGTTTCCACGAGTACAGAAGTAAGAAGCTAGAGTAATGGTTGTGATGAGGAAGAGAATGCCGACGGAGACTGCAACACCATAACCAAAACCGCCAATCTTTTCAGTGAGTAATCCTCCTCCGGAGTTTAGATCTGTGCTGTTCATTGATCTGCTCCTAGCTAGCTACTTCAGTAGACCGTGCGAAGAAGCACACAGGGAGATTGAATTTAGTACACCTGATTTAGAAATTTATAGTACTAGCTAGATCATTGGAATTGGGTGTCAGGGAATAGAGAGACTAATTGAGAGAAAGAGAAGGAGGGGTTGCCGGGGGAGGAGAAAGAGAGAAGAGTAATTAAGTCAATGGTTTTGGATGTCAACTGTAACATGCATAAATTGCATGCTAGAGCGGATTAGTTGGTGGTTTTTATTTTATATTGCAAGGGGATGATGGATATATTTGTGGGTAAGCAAGGAAAAAACCGCAATGAGTTTTTCTTTTCTTCTTCCTAATACTGGATAGGGACTGCCCCATATGAGCAGGTTGATTGATTCACTCTACCAAACTGGCTCTGAGCAGCTCCTCCAACCCGTACCCTTAAAGCAATGAGTGAAAAATCCAGAGAAATATAATTATTGATCAAGTTGATCGTCCTATGGTGAGATGTGATTAATTAAGTTGACTACATCATTAGGCTGTTGTATATGTTAACACGAATTAAGGTTTTTGTCTCAACATCTTTTCAGAGGTTTTCGAGGTCAACTACTCGTGCTCTCGTGGAGTTTTCATGTGTTATGAATCAACAAGTTGGATTGAATTCACACACATAGTAACCTACTCTTTCCAAAGGAATGAGCATAAATTTCATCAATCTCTTTCTTCTTACCAGATTCAACAAAATCATTGGAAATAAATACATCAATTATTCCTCACACTCCCAGCTTCCTTCTGTAGCCGTTAGATCTCTTCTACCTACTAATCATGTGACTAAGAAAGACAGATAAGGTATCCATGGAAATAAGGACACGTAAACACCTACTTTGACCAATCAGATAACTAGGCAAGTGACTATTCGGCTCACTCACAAGTTAGCCAAAAGTCATATGGCTGATTCACTAATATGCATATGACAATACCCTCCCCATCTAAACATCCTTGTCCTCAAGGATGAACTCAGGAAATTGAGCATGAATGTGTGAGATGTCCTCCCATGTTGCATCTTCAGGCTGTGAGTTTGACCATTGAATAAGCACTTGGTGAACTGCAATTCCTCCTCTTAAGCTTTCTCTATGGGCTAGAACAGCAACAGGCAGGACAATGAAAGCTCCAGAAGTATCCACCAAAGGAAGAGAAGTAGAAGGAATCATGTGTTGACCAATCTTCTTCTTTAGTTGAGATACATGAAACACGGGGTGTATTCTGGATCGAATGGGTAGATTTAACTTGTAGGCAACAGTACCAACCTTTTGTAAGACTTCAAAGGGACCATAATATCTTGCTGAGAGTTTAAGGTTTTGCCAGAGAGCCACAGATGACTGCCTGTAAGGTTGTAATTTCAAAAACACCCAGTCACCCACATTAATAGATCTGTCACATCTGGAGTTATCAACA
The DNA here is from genome assembly GCA_023531295.1 of Papaver armeniacum. NCBI lineage: Eukaryota > Viridiplantae > Streptophyta > Magnoliopsida > Ranunculales > Papaveraceae > Papaver > Papaver armeniacum. Next base: position 63,016 of record JAJJWW010003854.1, on the reverse strand, counting down.
TAAAAATTCATTCTGTCTTTAGCTTTGAGTAGGTCTTCTTTTAGTAGTTGCAACATGTGGTCTCTCTCTTGCAAGTACTCTTGAATAGAAGCAAATGATGTAGTAGTGTGAACAGGGAAGGCAAGATGTGGAGGGAGATAACCATACAAAGCCTGAAACGGTGTCATCTTAAGACTGGTGTGAAAATTGGTATTGAACCACCATTCGGCTAAAGACATCAATTGGCCCAAAGTTTGGGATTAGTACAAATCATGCACCTCAAATTGCTCCAAGCATGCATTGGTTCTTTACGTTTGTCCATCCGACCGAGGATGGTAAGCAAGTCTTGAGATGTAAAGAAGTGCCTAGAGATTTGAAAAGAACAAATCTCCTCGAAATTGACTAATGAAGATCTTGTCCCTATCTCGACACTATAGAAGATGGTAGTCCATGTAGCTTAAAGACATGATGCATAAATTCTTTAGCTACAGAAGCAGCTGTGAATGGATGGCTGGGAGCAATAAAGTGGCTATACCTTGTTAGCGTATCAACAACCACCAGTATAACAGACTTCCTATTTGAGATGGGCAAACCCTCAATGAAATCCATAGAGATATGTTGCCAAGCAGCATCTGGTATAGGCAATGGTTGTAGGAGGCCAGCAGAAGCAGAGTGTTTAGATTTGTTACATTGGCAAACCTCACAATTGGCTACAAACTGGAGAATGTCTTGATTCATCTTTGGCCAGAAAAAATAGGATTTGGCCCTATTATAGGTACCTAGCATCTCTGAGTGGCCATCCACAGCTGAGGCATGTACTGACTGCATGATAGATGTTCTCATATTATTACCAGCACCCACATATAGTCTCTTTTTGTACCTGAGAATGCCTCCTTGTAAGGAGAAGGAGTGATGTGTAGGACTGATGAGTAGTTGAGCCAACAACTACTGAACAACTGTGTCATCTGTGTAGCTGCTGAGGATATCTTGAGACCACTGAGGTTGAGACAAGGAGATGGCAGAGCATTCAGAAGATTGAGGAAGTCTTGACAAGGCATCTGCTACAGTGTTGTCCTTACCCTTTTTATATTGGATTACATAGTCTAACCCCAAGAGTTTCATAAGCCATTTTTGTTGCAGAATATATGTCATTCTTTGCTCCATGAAGAACTTTAAGCTCTGGTGATCAGTGTTGATAATGAACTTAGTGTGAGAGAGATAATGTCTCCATTGTTGCACGGCCATAACAATGGCTAGAAGCTCTTTTTCATAAGTAGATAAAGCTAAAGCTTTGGGACCAAGAGGTTTGCTGAAAAAAGCAATAGGTCTTCCATGTTGCATCAAGACAACACCAACCCCCTAGTGCATGCATCGGTTCCAAGACAAATGGAGAAGAGAAATCGAGCAAAGCTAGGGATCGGGAGCAATTGTCATAGCCTTTTTGAGGTCTTGGAAAGCTTGTAGTGCGATGGGAGACCAAACAAAAGAGTTCTTCTTAAGCATGTCAGTAAGTGGCTTGCTAATATTGCCATATCCTTGGATGAATCTTCTATAATAACCAGTGAGGCCCAAAAAAAACCTCAATTGCTTCAAGTTTTTGGGTTGAGGCCAAGTTTGCATGGCTGCCAGCTTCTCAGGATAAACAGCAACTCCACTAGAAGATATAAGATGACCTAAGTAATTCAACTGAGGTTGAGCAAAACAACATTTCTTGAAATTAGCAAAAAGACTGTGTTGTCTTAATAAGTCTAATACTTGGGAGAGATGTAACAAGTGTTCTTCAAGGGACTTGCTGTAAATAAGAAGGTCATCAAAAAAAGACTTACACAAACTTTCCGAGGAATGGCTGAAACACCTTATTCATGAGAGACTGAAATGTAGCAGGTGCATTTGTGAGGCCAAATGACATCACTTTGAACTCATAATGTCCATGATGAGTTCTAAAAGTTGTTTTGTAGATGTCCTCAATGTGCATTCTAATTTGATGATATCCTGCTTTAAGATTCAATTTGGTGAAAATAGTAGCTCTATTTAATTCATCCAGTAGTTCTTCAATGAGAGGAATGGGAAACTTATCCTTAACTGTCATATCATTCAGTTTTCTGTAATCTACACGAATCTCCAGGAGCCATCCTTTTTCTTGACCAATAAAATGGGTGCAGCAAATGGACTGGTACTGTCTTGAATAATGCCAGCATCTAACATCTCTTGAACTAATTGTTCTACCACTGCCTTCTGAATGTAGGGACATCTATAAGGCCTTTGAGAGGTAGGTGTTTAATTAGGTTTTAAGGAAATTTTGTGGTCAATAACTCTGGTAGAAGGAAGTGAGGATGGTGATTTAAAGACATCATTATATCTGTGTAACAGAGATGTAATCTCAGGAGGTGTAGGAGCAATGGGTGTAGCTGAAATGGAGAAAAATTGGCCAATAATAGTAGGAGTGTGGTTTTTAACAAATTTGAAAAAAGATTCACCACTGAGTAAGTTGCAAGAAGGCTTATCCGTGTGTCCTTGCAATGTAATCTGTGCACCTTGATGCTGAAAGGAGACTTTAAGATCAGCTAGATTGAAAAGAACATCACCCAATCTCTTGAGCCAGTCAACACCCAATACCATGTCACAGCCCCCTAAAGGAAGCACTCTCAAATCACTATCAAATTTGTAGCCCTGCATAGACCATTGTAAATCTGGACAGACACCATGGCTGACAGTGGTGTCACCATTTGCAACAGTAACCAACATTTGGCCAGTAGGAGCTAAGTGTAAATGTAATTTCTCAGCCAAAGAAGAATCTACAAAGCTATGAGTACTACCAGTGTCAATCAAGACAAATATATCTTGATTCAGAAGTTTACCTGGTACTCGAATTGTGCTTTGGGTAACAAGACCATTCAATGCATGAAGAGATATCTCCATGGTTGTATCTCCAGAAGTTGATGGAGAAGCTGTCTCTTCTTCAGAGTCCTCAATAGGTGGAGAAGCCGTTTTTTCATCAGAAGCCACTAACATGAATAATTGTTGTGTTTTGCAGCGATGGCCTGGCTTGTAGAAAACATCACAATTATAACACAATCCTTTATCCCTTGTGGCTTTCATCTGAGCAGGAGTAAGTCGTTTAATAGGTGGCAAAGTAGGCTCAGGCTTAGTTGGTGTAAGAGGGTGAGTAATGATAGTTTTATCAGAAGAGAAAGATGGTTTGGGTATATTGGTAAGTGGTGGTAATGAAGGTTTATAGCTTGAAGATGGAGAGAATGAGCTAGTAGATGGTTGAAATTGTCTGGGAAAAGTTTTGTAACACTTGGATTGAGAATCAACTGAAGCTTGCTGTAAACGAGCTAAGTAAAAAGCCTCAGAATCCGAATTGGGTTTAAACATTTGAACAGGGTTACGGATTTCGTCCTTCAATCCACTGATAAAACTCATGGTGAAATAATCATCAGACATATTTCGATTGTTAGCCTTCATTATAGCTTTTAAAGATTCATATCTTTCATAGTACTCTTCCACAGTAGTAATCTGAGATAACTTATTAAAACTGCCAACATAATTATCATAGGCTACATCTTCAAATCGACAACAAACATCATAAGCAAAAGTAGACCAATCAATAAAAGATTTACCCTCTTGATAATCCAAAAACCAAGCATCAGCCTTATCATCTAAGTGAATAGAAGTTATATCTACCTTCTTAGAGTTGTCGATAGAACTTAAGTAGAAATATCTTTCACATTTATGAATCCAAGATATTGGATTAGATCAATCGAAACAAGGAAAATTAATCTTAGGTTGGCGAGGAAAATTACTTGAAATAAGAAGTAAACCAGTACGATGACCAGAATCACTACCTAAAGGAATGTTTTCGTTTCACCCTTTGGATCTGGTGAATTGGAACACCGAGATGTTTACGAGATGGTAGCAAATTGAAAAATCAAAGTTTCTTCAATCGAAGTCATCTTGAGTTTGATGTCGGAGACATCTTTTTCTAAAGCTGATAAACGTTCTCCATCAAGCTTTTGTTGATGAGAAACGTCCTTTACTGTAGGTGCTTTCTCACCTCCTGTCATGAATCAAAACACAGGATCGAACTAATCAGATACCAAATGTTATGAATCAACAAGTTGGATTGAATTCACACACACATTAACCTACTTTTTCCAAAGGAACGAGCCTAAATTTCATTAATCTCTTTCTTCTTACCATATTCAACAAAATCATTGGAAATAAATACATCAATTATTCCTCACACTATCAGCTTCCTTTTGTAGCCTTTAGATCTCTTCTACCTACTAATCTTGTGACTAAGAAAGACAGATAAGGTATCCATGGAAATAAGGACATGTAAACACCTACTTTGACCAATCAGATAACTAGGCAAGTGATTATTCGGCTCACTCACAAGTTATCCAAAAGTCATATGGCCGATTCACTAATAGGCATATGACATCCTGCTTTTGATTTCTGCACACAGTATTGAAGCCGCCACCGTTCGAGTGACCAATTCAGAACGTCAGATGAGTAATTATCAAAGCAAAAAGAGTCGAAGTCTTTAAGCTAGCTTAAAGTTGACCAAGTGATTGAGAATTGTTGTGATCCAAAATTGGTTGAAAGTTCTCCGACCTAAAATTATATCGTGGCTCTAAAGTTTGCACTATGAATCAAAATAATATCCAGGAATTACTGAGTAATCCACCTTTATAGAATAGTTCAATCGGTGGTTCACCCATCTATCGAGTTTACTCATTGGTCCAAAACATGGTTTTGGATCAGAAATGTTATCTTCTGGTCCATCCCATGTGCGAGTAAACTCATGTCTAGTTTTTGTGTTTCAGAACTGGCCCTTTTCCAACTACAGTAAAAACTCCATATATTAATAGACTTGGGACTTCACAAAATTATTAATATATGGAGTTTATTAATATAGGGAGGTATACCAAAAAAAATTGCTAGACAAGAAGCTTTAAACATGCTTGACAAGTTAAAAATATTTTAGCTTCAACAAAAAGGTGCACATAGTAACAAGGTCTTAAGCATATGTAAATCAAAAGATGCGATAACAATCTAAAAAATTACATCCTTTTCTCAAGCAACTATATAAATACATATTTTTCTTTATCTTAAATTTTGGTGTAACAAGATCTATAATTTTATGATTATGTCTACTAGTATAACATGCACGCGCGATGCGCCTGCAATTCCGTTTGTTCCATAATTTTGTTAGTCAACGGTCAAAGTCTTCGCTTAACTATTAATTTTGCAGCTTCTATCCACCCTAGTAAGCCTGCGAGTGCAGTTTCATTTCAAAACTCACAAAACATATCATCGCAAAACATATCATTTATTGAGTTTTTTTTTCTTTCAAAATATAAGTAAGATGCTCTCTTACATATTTCATTACACAATTATTATTTTTTAAATTTACCGAAACGCCATAAGAGCTTATTTACACAATATTTTTCGTAAACGTTCAAACTTCATAAGATCTTGCAACAGGAGCTACTAAGCATCAGATCCTGTTCTGTAACAACTAAACCACATCAGCAAATTTACGTACCTCTTCGAGCACCTGCATGAAAAAACACAATGGATTTATCACGTGGCTTGGATCCTTTTATAGAGCCATGGTATGGGCAGAAAGCAAAATTTAAAATGCATTTTTATATTACTGATATCTACATCTGCACATCCCAACTTCAATGTCACAGAACCAGTCAAGGAAGCATAAGAAGACCAACCAATCTTTAATAATCATTCATTTGATTTCTCTATTTTAAATCAATTCCATGTTGGCTCAACAAACAAAAACAATTAAGAAGTATGAGAAAAGTAAAATGCAGAGGTCCAAGAACTACAGGTTAAATAGTGTCGGTTGCATAGGCATAGCCCACAAATTACCACTACAAAGCGAAAGGAAGGCAGAAGGCAGTTGAAGCCTTGCAAGGTTCGAAATGTTGTAACTTTGTCGTTACTACATTGCAGCCAAACATATTTAACTGCAAAATTGAGAACTTCAACAATTTCTAGTTCATAGATACTATAATATAAAGAAGAATTTGATAAAACTCACTGCCAATTTGTTAGTGCCAGATGAGCTGTTTACTTGGTAATTTGGAAGATAAATGCCAATCGAGTTACTAACTCATATCCAACAGTTCAATTTATCCCTTTTACATGCGACTCTCTACTCTACTTTCCAAAATATGAAAAGCATCAAGTAAGCTAGATATCAAGTCATTAATAACATGGCATAAAGTGGTTGTATGTAGAGTAAACACATCAAATTCAAGTAATTCAGCAAGATGAAACTCTCCAGTAACAAACATTTTTATGCATTTATGCAGAGAGTTGTGGCTAGAGTGCACAATATGGAAAAAGAGTCAAAATTCATTTCGACAACCGACTATGAAGTCCTAAAATAAGAATGTTACGTAATCCTCACCTGAACTCCTCAACCCTGTGTAAACTCCATTATCATCGACTGTTGCTTCGATACCTACAAAGCACAACTGAATATCAGACATCAATTTTTGTACAGACACATGACTTCTTCAAGACTGAAAGAAAAACTGAGCATTATTTTCTATGGGGCATTTCAACAAACAATTATGGGTGGGGGGTAAGAAACATTTAACCCCCCAAGTAGATTTTTCTGAATAAATCCAAAAGACAACATGATTATTCTCATATGACATATATATGTGCATCAGCAACTATTGACACCAGCAGAAAAGATAGGTCCAGCTACATAATTAACATTTAAAAGGAAAAATGAATATCAAAATGCAACTATCATCGAAGGCATGGTACAATCTAATTACATTCTACAAAGAAATCAATGCCATTGTGACAACAAAGCGATCATTCCATATATGCCAAGTGCATTAGCATTAGATTGTCACCTCCATTTAGTTCCTTGATGTGCAAACATCTAACATATCCCCATTTCTCCTTAGTCAAAACTCAGCTCACCGTCATCATTGGCATATTTTATATAGTTCCCCATCATCATCATAGCCATCAGCATTAGATTGTCACCTCCATTTAGTTCCTTGATGTGCAAACATCTAACATATCCCCATTTCTCCTTAGTCAAAACTCAGCTCACCGTCATCATTGGCATATTTTATATAGTTCCCCATCATCATCATAGCCATCCTCTAAGACACTGTGTTGAAACCAATATGTTGATGCTCAGTCACCAATCCACTTGTGGGTCTATTGCCTCAGAAGATTCTGATTGCTTGCTAAAAATAATCTATTGATCCAAACAAATACAATGAACTTAATAAATTAACAGAACATAAGTTATTGATGAGCAAGTGGAAGATGAAATATAGGTAACTATTACTTGCTAGAAAATTACCTGCCACATTCTTCTTGTAACCTAACCATTCCAAGTCATCTATCTACAACGATGTGTGAGAACATTAAATTTTGCATGATATAGAGCTGTTGTTTACACTATTTTCAGCTATGCATTTCAACAAGCATTTTGAGTGAACACTTAAGTAAAACCAAAGAAACCGCATTAGAATCAAATCAAGCAGAAAAGGGATTGCTTACCTTGAAAAAATAGAGGTGCAAAACTTAATTCAATCATGGATTAAATAGTAGGAATCAATTCAAACTGTAAACTTAATTCAATCAATTCACCCCATTTCTCAAACTCTCTCAAAATTTTGGGTTCTAGGTTTTGATTTGAATTTCTGGGGTATTCGTTGTGGTGAGTTCTGTGAACCAATCTGGAATTAATTCAATCAACTCAGATTAGTGTGAGGAATTGATGAAGATGATAAAAATTAAGATCAAAGAAGAGGGAAGAGGTTTCTAGCGGAGCGAAAACACGGAGGGGTAGCGTAACCGAAAAGTGAAGTCGAGAAAATTGTTGACAGCAGGATTCGACCTTGCGTCTCGTTACTCTCGTAACATCATTTAGACGCCCAGTGACAGATTCGCCCTTAGCCTTAGTACCCTTTTATTAAAGGTTGTATTGGGAATTATAAAAAAGCTTCACCAAAATGAGACTTCACCAAACAATTACCTCTTTTCAGGCATAGAAATATATTCGGATGTACCATTCGACTCTTCGCCTAATGACACGGGATTTCTTTGCTAACTGACAATTTTTGTTTTAGTTTAAAAAATAGATAAATAAATTATATGATCTCGAACTGAACCATCAAACAAATTCAAATTCAAATATCAGACCTAAATAATGAGAACTACATGGAAATTTTGAATTTCTTATGAGATTCTGTGGTTATCAACACACCTGAGTTTTTTAATACATGTAGAAATTTTCAGAACGGGTAAACAAAACCACACATACAATTAATGATATCTTAGAACCCTAGAAGTACAGTACCAACCCTGGCATTAATCAGCCTAATCCGACATTTTATGACCTTCTAACTTGGAGTTAAACGTGGTACCATCCGTGCTCAAGATGCAATTGACGCTTGGGGATGATCTGTTTCTCCTTTTACCATTTTTTGTACGTAACCAAAATGCAACTTCAACCAAGGAGGAAAAAAACTCCAAAAGAACTTGTTCCGACCACATCTCTATTGGGTAAGTAGTAAAACACTTCAGATATCAACACAATAACTTCAGTAAACAATTTCCTTGCCCGCTTTGATAGTCTCTTTCTTCTTTATAATCTGGAAAAAGTTCAAAGCATAAACACATCATCATACAATTTTTGTGCATGGAACCAATTTAGTGATGCCGAAGTCCATGGCTAAAATGCCAAATTTAGCTCTATAAGCAATTCACGTTCTGTATCTTCCCATCCCAAGAGGCCGCAACGACAGACACTATCACCAAGTTAAAATTGAGACACTCCTCTTACCAACTTAGTTCTTCACTTCTAGTGAAATTATTTGACCATTGTAGACATATTCATAGCTACCAAGTCCACTTCATACTGTCAATCGACATGCATTTTCCCCACTAACTACTGCCACATAAAATCAAAACAATAATTAGTACATACCTGCATATGTACACCGATGTCAAATTCCTTCCAAAATACTTGATATACAACAATTAAGCAAAGCATAAAAATATTATATTTACCGACTATGCTAAGCTGATAAATAATTGATTAGACAACTCAAGTTTCAAGTTTGCTTACCTGACCTTTTTGACGAACCAAGAACATGACATCAAATAGTAAGATTTGAATTGAAACATTAAACACCCAAACAGTTGTAACAAATGTACTTGTCTGCCTCGGTTAAAAACATCTTGCACAATCTCAGTCTTGTTGAATCCAACAAAAAAGTATCAACGTTGAGCATACCTCAAAATGCACCGCAGAGATGGGTTATAGTAGGTGATAAAACAGGTTCTATAGTCAATTTAGGCCCAAATAAGTCGAACATTTTTTAATTGACGTAGCCTACTTGGGAATTTCTCATAACCAAATATCAAAATACCTAAAATCATGTCTTCGTCTCACTCTAAATGTAACATGTCCGGCCACAATGACTAAATTTTCATGACATAGACAAAATAAAATCTTGTATAGGACAGTTTGAATAAATATGAAACTCTTGTTCCTGACCACTGCCTTGGCAAAGCTGCATATGAACAAAGAAACCTCAATAAAGTACACATAAGAAGCCTTTTGTGGTTGAAAGTAACTTCATCTAATTTCATTCCAAAGTTCATAGAAAAATATGCTGTAAAATTGCTTTAATTTAGAGATGATCAAGATTTTCAACTGCTAGTAGTAATAGAAAAATTTAGCCTTTTGTTTAAACAAAATGAAAAGTATATCAAAATTGTGCGGTTGCTAGACTACATACTCTATAATTATAGATATTTTTTTTAGGATTAGAAGCATTAATGCGTGGAATATGTGGTACAAAAAAGATTGAGAAACATTTGCAGCCGTTATAACGGCCTGTGAATAAAGCATTTGATAATAAAGCCGTTATTTCAATTCCATGCTGCCAAAAGACGGGAAATTTCTTAGTAATACCAAAATGATAATAAAGCATTTGAATCCATATCTACACTATTTTGGGCGCATCTTACTAAGTAGTTCCGTTCAAAGTGGCAGAGAGCTGAAACATAAAGGGAAAAATGCAAAAACAATGTAAACAGTTTCTATATTCCCATTTTATATTAAAGTATGGTTTTTCTTATTATATATCGCCCGTTTCATATGTAGTCCCAATGCAAGGATGAAAATTTGAATGAAGGACTGATTGTACAAATATAAGTCCAAACAAAGTACATGAAAGAAAAAGGCATATTTACTCTTTGTTCGCAGTTGCTCCACATATCTAATCATAATAAACTCCAAATTGTTCTTTTCTAACTCCAATACCCTTGATACCTATACATTAGTAAACACAAAGAATTGATCTTTCAATTTTTACAGAACATAACTTATACACATATATATATATATATACATCAAGCAAATTTCAGGAAGAGTAATATCAGAGAACATTTCAGAAAAACTGTTTACATTTGATCTTCATGTACATAAGTAAAGGATTTTAATTGAGGTAAGTATTATAGGCAAGACCTGTCCAGTATTGAATAAATTGGATATGTCAAGAATCAGATCAATTGCAAACATACATGACAAAATCTCATTGAAGCCACAGTATATCCCAATCAACACCATGCACGACCTAATTAGGAAAAATCACATGGTCAAATGAAAACAGAAGTAATATACCATCATTCATAATATAAAAGATACCTTTTCATTGAGCAGTCTTTATAGGTATCATCAATCGCTTTTTTCCCTTCGATACAAAATTAAAAACCCACTACAAAAACCAAAAATTACTAAAAATAAATAAATCTAAGTGTCCATCATGGGTTAACTTGAATTCCTTATTTTTGATCTACCAATCTTCCATTGAAATTAAAAAAAATTGAGGTTAAGTTATGTTTCTCTTTGCCTCATAAAATAGTTCTTCTTCTGGGAGAAGAAAGTATTGGAAACTATCTTGCTCTCCGTGAAAACAAATTAATCTCGTAATCTATAAATATAGTTTAACTTATATCACCATTATCATTCTGAACATAGATAGGTTGTAACAAATTAATCCCATTAGTTACAAATCCGTTCCTTATTTTAGAAGTTCTAAACAAAACTTTCACAGGAAAACTTATTAATAACAATGAGTAATTGGATAGCTATGCTATTCTCGGAAAAAAGAGTAGGTTCATAACAGCTAAACTTATACTGCTACAAATAAGTGCCAGAGAATTGCTTTGATGAGAGTTCAATGGAGCTTGCCAACATACTACTATTTCAAGTTTCCATTTCGTTGTCCTACTCCAGGAGTTTGCGAACCTAATATTCTGTTACATTGAGTAGCTTTTCCAGTAAGACACAAACATTGCCACCGGGGACTTTAAGCATATTCACACTATGCATGACTTGCACAATGCTCATCGAAAATGCATTGGTAATTGAAAATGCAGTCAAATGGGGTTCAGAGTGGACTCAAGCCCTTTCTTCACTACTCGTGCATGAGAAGCATTTCAGAACTAAAAATAATTTGTTCAGCCAAAATATTTGCTTATATTGCTTTTTCTCGGGATAAAAGATCACGCATAAAGCGAAACATTAAGCCTGCAATAAACAAATTTACAAATCAAGAAAACCCTAGAACTGGTTTCAAATCTTTTTACCTTTTAGGTATTCCATCAAATCCAATCAAAGCATACCGATTCTTAGGGTTATTATTAAACCCCAATACCATCGTCTGCACACCTACGAATCACTAATCAAATCAACCCCACAATTCCTAATCAAACTAATTCCACATAATTAAAAAGGAAATGAAAAGAAAAGAAGATAACCAAACGATCCATTACCATATTTCTTCTCAGCTTATACTTTGAACTTGCAATCCTTTCCCTATAAAGATCGCAGAAACACCATTAGTGGTGATTAATGAAAGGTAATGGAGAGTATTAAAATTTCTTACTGTTTTCATAGGTGGGTTTCCATCGATTACTGAGTATTCTTGTTGATGGTGTGATATTTGTATTCATCTTTTTTCTCATTGATCGTTGACAAAATATTTTGATGGGATATGAAAAGTGAAAAGGATTCGCTCGAAAACTCAAAGAGAAGTGGTGGGACTTTTGGGTAGCTTTGATGAGAGAACGCTTTGAGAAATTGAGAAAGAGAGAACTGAATCGACTGATTTTTTTTCTTTACTTTTCGTGAGACCACACCACAGCCGTAGATTTATCTATTGGGAGGACAAATCTGAGCCGCCACTTACACAGACAAACTTAGCCAAACTGTGCTTTATACTCTTGATGGAGGTAAATTCCTTATGGCGGGACTAGAAAAATTTATTAATGGTGGGTTTGGATGTAGAATTTTAAAGGTGGAATTTATGGGTCCAGGGGATTTAGTAGAATTACGTTTCCCTTTGTACGTTTGGTTGCCCAAATCCTTGGAATCACGTTTCCCACAGGATTCAGTTTTCCAGCAAATCCCCCATATGGAGTCCGACCCCTCCCCCCTAAGATTTGCTGGGAAACTTATCAAGGAATTTATGGACCCACTAATTTTTAACTCTAAATCCTATATGTATGCAATTTTAAGATTTGAGTAATGTCAAAACGGTACAAAGACTTTAAAACAAAACTCTATAAATTAGGAATTTTATCGAGTTACCAAACACACAAGGAATTTACATGAATCCCAGAATTTGTAATCCCATAGGATTATAAATTCCTGGAAACGGTGAATTCTGCAAACAAACCCACCATAATATTAAAATGTGGAGTTTATCACTATTTATAACTGGCCCAAGTTGGGACCATGATTTTTTATTAATATATAGAGTTTATTAATATATGAAGTTTCAATATCTGGAGTTTTTATTGTAACATATAAGAATACGGGCCGTGAGTTATAACCCCTAATTTGTTATTATCCATTAAAAAAAAACCATCAAAACAAAAGTAACACAAAAACCCCAAATAAAAAAAATAACACAAAAACCCAAAAGGTGTCACTATCCACCACCAATCATCACCAACCAGTAACACCATTACTAATCAACAGTAACATGACAAACATCATCATTGCCACCATCCTACCATCACCAACTAGAAACACCATCATCGCCGCCACCACTACCATCACCAACCACCACCACCATATCCACCATCAATATATACCATCAGCACCATCTCCACCACCCATCACCATCAGCTTCATTACCATCATTGCCACCACTAACTATCACTACTAGCAACCAACACCACATTCACCAACAAATACTAGCACTACCATCACCATAAAAAGCACCACCACTAACCAGAAACAGTACCACCAAAAATTTGGTTTCATCATAAACTTACTGTTTCATCATTAAAATCCTTGGCTTCATGATAAAAAAATAGGAAAAAATAAGTTGAAACCAAATTTGGGTTCATCATAGAATTTGATGAAACAATTTTGTTTGGGGTTTTTGTATCAATTTTTAAAATTTGGGGGTTTTGTACTAATTTTGTTTAATATGGAGTTTTAATGGATCCCAACATTTGAGCGGAGTTTTTGTACTCCAAATTTGGTCACCTTGTTGTTTTACTACTAGTTCTGATAATAATATGCGAAATCAAAATCATTTTCGTTATTCTTTCCCATTTTCTTTTCGGATCCCATTTTCTTTCTCTGCTTAAATTGTTTATACTCTACACAGTAGATATCACCAAAAAAAAAAGTATAGCACATACAATATGATCATAAAAAAAATCCAGAAAAGAATAGAAACTATGATATTCTGTAAATCCAGAAACAACAGAAATCAAACATGTTATCAAAAACGACATGTTAACAAAAGAATACGATGATCTAATGAACAAAATAGCACGATTTCAAAAATCAGATTCAGAAATCAACAAAAAAAAAAAAAACTAAAATACGAATAAAGAAACCAGTTGCACCACTATGGGAAAACAACAGAGGGATAGTGTTTCTATCGAGACATATCCATTATAGCGCCAGTGATAATATGATGATCACTGGCGATGTAACCCCATCGCTCGATGGACACTATATCGTTTAACGTCTATTTTGTAACAACTATTTCCCCCTACTTCATTCCTATATATACAACCTTTTATTTCATCAAATTACTCACACCTATTTCCACATAGATTTAACTATTTTTTTTTATCTATATTCTCAATTTTAAATTTCATAATTATCAATGACGAGTTCTAATGAAGAGGGAAGTATTCATATTAATCGGTTTAGATCATATCAAGAAATGCATCAAATGAGGTTGCAAAAACTTGATGATAAGGAAGCTGAAGATAAAGAACTAATGGACACTCTGATGCTCTTATATTCGTGCCAAAGACCTAGAGTTCCAGAGACAAAAAAAAAGTATGCACAAGAAGATATACGTATCGAGGGAGGGAATGGTTCCACCAGATGCTGATGCACGATTATTTTCTTCCCAATGGTGTGTACTTTGATCAAAATTTCCAAGCTCATTTTCACATTCAAGGAGTTTCTCATCACTCGTATGAGATTTTAAGACGATGTAATGATGTTAATGTGGTGTTATAATTAAGTAAAACTTATTAAGTTGAATGCAATAACATTTCAAATTAAGCAACTTTTTATTTCAAATTAATATTCAGTAGAATGCAACAATGTTTCAAATTAAAATTAAAATATATGCATCAATTATCTAGAGGTACTACTACATCGAACTCATCATCCTCATCATCATCACCAGCCAGATTGTTATTAAATCCAGCTTGTTGTTCAATCTGTGCTTGTTGTCAAATTTGAGTTGCCACACATATTTTTGTTGGATGTTCATAGTTGAAGTGTTTGCACCAAGAATCTTATGGCTGTCATAGTCATTGACAATTTTTTTTTTGAGAAAGCCGACTTTTTTTCGTCTCCCTCTTTTGAAATTTCCGGTCAACCGCTCTTTGCCTCTCGACGGCCTTCTGATGTTTCATAAACTCCGCCATGTTAAAACCATCGGAGCTCCCCCCTTTCTTGAGATAATTTTCTAGTCGAGTCTTTGCTGTTTCTTCCTAAAAGTTTTTTTATTAGCATCATCATTGAGAACTAAGTTGGCATTTGGGTTTCTTGTGCTATCTGGTGAAGTGGTTGGATTTGATGGACCTGGTGAAAATGATGAAGAATTTGGTGCTGAGGGAGAAGAATTGTGTAGTGATCTTTCAGGTATTTGTTGATTAGATGTTGTCACGTCCGGGTTATATTTTTTCAACACCTTTAAAATATGATAACACCTTTCGGTTTGGAAATTTACCGTTCTTGCGTTTCCAATCTGTACGAAACTGTCTTTCCACATTAACATCCACAACACCACTTTGTCCTCTCTTGGCTTGCATTATCGCAACAACATAATATGCGACTTCCTTATTAATCGTAATGAAGCGTTGCAACATCCCAGTTGCATCACGATCGTTGAAGTTCATGTTTGTTCCTGATATTTCAAAAATATGTTATATCACATGGTGTTATCATGTTGTTGAGCACCATCGATACAATCTCGGGGGGAAAACATAATTACGACAAATACATTCATCTTTTGAGACATTGAATTTCGGACCCCGAACTCAGTTATTTTTTTTTTCCTTTACCTTTTCCCTGAGATTGAGATTCCATGTTACAAGAAATTAAGAAGTGTAGAGAAGGTGTAATTAGTTTATCTTATTTTAGATTAGAAGAATAATGAAAGATTGAGAAATTCTAAAGAGATTTAGAAATTCGGTGTGGGTTGAAATGATTTTGAAGTTGAGTATTTATCGGTCGGGGGGGATTTAAGCCGTTGGATGAGGAACTTGATGACGATGATCAAGGCGAACGAGCGACCAAAAGACTAGCGCTGGCGTTGTTTGGATCCCATCGAGTGTTGTTCAGACTATCAAGATTCTTCTGCGTATTCCTAAGTGGTATATTTAACACTTAGGCACTTATGTTTGCCACTTTGTGATATCCATAGTGGGTGCTAAAGTGCAAAACCATGTTGTTTGACATGTGCATATGAATAGGCCAAAGATGTACACCATGCTGTTTGTACTGCAGATGTGGTGTTGCTATTATTTGAAAATATATGTTTGTACACTGTGTGATTTATGCTTTTGTGTTTGTGGTGTTATTTTTGGACCATATTTGTACAGGTTAAAACATGTCTGTTGTTGGTCCTGATCCACATACCCTTTGCTACTCTTATGTACACCACAACCAACACCACATTGCATACTTGATTTCGTTGTTTTCGATTTTGGAGGATTTAAAGTTCACCATCTGTAATGCATGGAGCTGGTTGACTCCCTCAACTATCGTCGTTAATTATGTTGAAAATGGAGTGAAATCCTCTGTTGTTGCTGATTTTTCGCTTCGAGGGCTTCATGCATTACATTTTCAGAAGAACTCAGCTTTTTTTTAATTTGCATATGGATGTTATTTCTTCTGGTGCATCTAGTTCTTCGAAATGTGTTGATATTGATAACGATTGAGTTGGTTGTGAGTACTAGAACAATTATTTGAAAGATGGTATTTTGTTTTCGGATAGTTGGGATGGTATTTTTGAAGATATAAATCGTTTCTTCCATGGTAATGTTGAAGTGGTTCGTATAGCATGTGAAAATATTCTTTGAGGGTGACTATAAGGTGATAAAAAACAAGAATGACTCTTAGAGATATGCGAATGTAGCAATGATAGGTGCTCGTGGATGCTTCACGCTACTGCTATTAATAAGTCTTTGAATGTTTTTAAGATAAAGAAATATGTGGGGAGGAACACTTGTGGTACTGGTTATAGGTTAAGGAGTCCCACATTTTCGAAAAATCTTGTAAATAATTTAGTTCATGAATGTGTCAAGCACAACCCTCTCATAAAGCCTCAAGATATTATGAACTATATTAAAGTTGGTAGAGGGATCAACATCAAGTATCACCACACATACCATGGATTAGAACTGTCTCATCAAATGATTTTTTATGACGATGTAAAGGCGTACACTGATCTTGTATTGTGGGTGAATGTCGTTAGGCCAACCCTAGTTTGTATATTAATATTGACTACAATGACGCGACTAAGAGATTCGGTAGATTTTTCATTTAATTTGGAGCTTGTAAAGAGGTTATTAACCCCTTGTCTTCGGATGATCTTTTGTGATATTACATTTATCACTGGCACTTTTAAAGGAGCTCTCATGGTCGCGACATGTCTTGGATCAATAAGCGATATGTACTCTTTTTTATGTAACAACACAAAGAGATATGTACTGTTTATTCCTTACTTTAATTTTCAACAAACATGATTCATAACTAGTAAAACAGAAGCTTAGCGTTATTTCATATCTAAATTATCAAAACCGAATGATGAAGTAGTTTTTATGGTACATATATTGTTGTAATGTTTTTGTATGGTACATATTGATATCTCCTTTCTATTCCTTTGTAGTTAGAATCGGTTGCTTTAACTTTTAATTCTTTTGCGGGTTTTTATCCTCTTGCATATGCATTAGTTCCAACGAAATAATGAAAGTTGGCATTGGTTTATGCTCGATCTTGAGAAAGTTAGGACCATCGTTGCATCACTTTTATGGTAGTCGAGGTGAAGGGTTGTTGAAATATATTCCCAAGTTTTCCCCAATTCTTATCATAGTTTTGCTTCTTCCACTTTAAAAGAACTTACTTATCAACAAGTCTCGATGAAAATTATAAAGAAGTGATTGTCTTGTTTCAAAAAGCGACATATGCGCTTTTCTCCAAAAGATACGAATAAGGTCTTAAAGAAACAAGTTTATTTGGGAAGGCCTTGGGTTGCTTGATTACTTTACGCGCAACATTCTTAGGGAAAAGTGATGCCGGTACATTCTTCTCGAAATCGTAGGTTTGGCGAGACTTCACCAAGTTTTTCCGAATCTTTTAATAATTGGATTCTCCGTAATAAGAAGTTACTTGCTGTGTGCTCTTTCTTATACGATATGGATCTTATCAGTTTCTTATAAAAGTATAAGCTTATATGTATTGTTAGGTTTTTATCAGATTCTTGTAACAGTATAAGCATATATATATATATATACTGTAGAATAATATGCTTTGTTGTTGTTTTTTTGTCGTGTATGCTACGTATAATGGAGCTGATGTCAAAACATCGCGAGGACAGTTTTTTGATGGACCCATAACTATTAACCCTTGTTTATCAATCCTTGCTTGAACTACACATTCAGATTGGTCATCCTTGGAAAGTTAATCAGTCATATTTTCACGTCTTTGAAGCAATGTTTTAAAAACAGGTGGACATCAAGCCGGTAGAGCCCTCTGGAGTCCGGGATCAACTAGGTTTCAACCGGTGGTTCGATCGGTTTTCTTGGGTCAAATATATAATAATCCTTAAATAAACATTAATCATATCTAACACTTGCAAATTGCATTTGAGGAAACGAGATGGAATAATTTTTTATAAACGGAGGGTAGTAGTGGGGTATTATGTTTTCTAGATCTGATGTTCTAGATAATGCTAGGACATAAAAAGAAAGTAAACTATTATCAAGACTAGTACAGTTCTCGGGTGTGGAAGAGTATTCCCAAGGGTAGAGATATTATCAAGACTAGTCTTCGGTGGTGTGTTGGTGATGGCACTCACATAAATGTTTAGGATGACCAATGGGTATATCGAGTTCCTTTACATATGTTGATAGATGACATCCCTCATTCTCTTTGTCACATCTCGGTAAGCACCTTTATCGATAAGGATTGCGGAGGTTAGGATTTGATTACAGTGGAAAATTTTCTACCTCCTCACATTTAGAGAACATTAGAGCCATTCTAGTTCCTTTATCCTCTCCCAAAGAAGATGCTTTGGTCCTGTCAGTGAGGCAGTCGCCAAAATAACGATTAAAAGTGTGTATCACTTTTTGTGCAAATAAAACTATGGTCCTCCTTCTGACAGTAGCCACTGGTCTAGGCTATGGAAGACTCACTTCGCTTCTAATATTAAGCATTTTCTTTGGCAATTATCTCACCAAATATTGCTTGTTCGAGAAAAACTCATTCGTAGAGGGATTGAGATTACTCCGGGTTGTCCTTTGTGTCATTGCAATGTTGAGTCTATTACTGATTTATTTATTGCTTGTCCTTTAGTCCAACCTTTGTGGGACGAAGTTACGAACAAATGGTACCTCGTCATGTAGTGGGACTTCATTGGCTTATAGAGTTACTTTATTAATAACAAGCTAATACTCTGGTGGAATGGTTAACCCTTGGTCCTTACTTAATGTGGAGTATTTCGTTAATTATTTTGTGTTCAGAGAGTCTCCTTTCTCTTTGGATTCTATTATCAAAAATGCAATTATGAGGGATTCGGAATTTTCTTGTGCGCAACTTACCAAAGCTCATCGGCCTACTACTACTATACTTTTTCCATGGTCTTGTGTAAAGACCCTCAAGCTCGTCAACGCTATTAGACTAGTCAAGAGACGTATTAGCAAATATTAACTCGAATAGTTTAAAACAAACGTTAATTATTAGAAATTAATCTAACAACGATCTAGATACGAAACTAGTACCATAGGTTAGATCTCGAAAAGTTATGCGAAATGGACTACTCGAACGTGTCATTTGGATATCAGACGAAGAAGATTTCATCAGAATAGTCGAAGGGAAAAATAATCAATTCTTTGTCAAATCGCATGGGTGCCCATATCTTTTGAGCGAGTGCCTTTATCAATTGCCTTTGGCCTTATCAAAACCAAAGCGGACCGAGATAAGCTCATTCATTCTCCTTCTTTCTCTTTCTTCTTCTTCTTACTTCTTTTTTGTTCTTCTTCTCGTTCTTAGATGGGTTGATGAATTTAAGAATCAATTCATGATTAGAGATGGTTATTTAGTTGGTAAAGTGGTGGTGAAGATTATTGCATGGCTGATTAAGACTCAAGAGAAGAGGTGGATTAGAGAAAGAGATGAATTAAGATTTCTGGAATTGAATTAGGGTTTGAGGATTTGATTATTGTTCTGAAGATTTAGGAAGATATAGAGCTATGGCGAGATGAAGAGTGAACGAGTTGGTGTTTAATTAACGTCCTGAGGTAGTTTTGATATTGGATTGAAGAGTTAGGGTGTCATGAGAAGAATTCAGAGAAGTTGTAGAATATGAATTTGATGTTTTAGAAGGGTGATTTGAGATGGGTATTGAGGGATTAAACGAATTGGAGTTTATGGTTGAAGTTAAACTGATAATATGGAATTATTTTGTGAAGCGTCAATGAATTAAGGTTTTTGTTCTCTCCCAACTTGAGATTAAGAGGAATTAGAAGATGTAATTGGGAGTTTGAGGAGAGATTACTGATGGGTTTAATCCGAATTAGAGTTTGAAGAAGAAGATTTACAAAATCTAGTCTGGCAAGAAGAAGGGTTGATTTGTGTTGCTGGAATGAAAATTACTTTGAGGTAAATGTTTTCTCTAAGTAAATTAGTTTATCATTCATTTCATTATTGAGTTTCTATGTTCGGTAATGAAGATGTTAAATGTTTGATGTGTGTTTGGATTGTGTCTAAAGAACTGGAATTACTGGGAGAATGGTTAGATATTGATGGTGGTGTTGTAATTAGTGGTGTTGTGGAGCTGTTTTGAGGTTGATGAATTGAGTCAAGTGAAGAAGAACCTGAATTCAATTGCCTAAGTATTCCCAAATTGAGGTAATTGATCTTCTTTATGATTTTAGTTAAGTTATGCATTCTCAGTTGTTGAGTTGGTGTGATTATGAATGAAACTGAGATTGGGATGACTTTGGAATGAAGTTGTGGGTGGAATTTAGATTATTGCTGCGTTACAGGGAAGAAGATGTAGTAATCTGATAGTTTTGTTATTGTTATGATGATGATTTTGTTGGTGGATTCTTAGTAAGAAGATGTAGGCTGTGTATGAGTTTTAAATCAGAATGAGGTGTGTGGAATGAAGAATTTGGTGAAGAGTTTGCCTGAGTTAGGATTGAACAGAATTGAGTTGTAGGATTAAATGGAATGAGTAGGATGCGAGTTGAGTTTATGGGATTGGGAATGTAACTGAAATTGCAGTTAGTGATGATGTTGAAATGAGTATTGGTTTGGTAAGTGAAGTGAAATGAAGATGGACTTGAATCTCTACTGTGTCTGGTGTATGTGAAGTTGTATTGTGTGTTGAGTTGGGAGTGTAGAAATTATTGTGAAAGTGGTAGTTGTAGAATCACTTATGGTAGCCTCTTTGAAGCACTACTTTACTACCGCATTTACGAGGTAATCTTAATTTGTATTGTAAATGAAGTTTGAAGATTATTTGGAATGAATAAATGAATTGCAATGAATAGATTGAAATTGAACTTGAATAGAGTTGTAGAGTTAGAGTTACAGATGTATGATGAGAAGGACCCTTGGCACATCGGCGAGTTTATTGATCGACCGATTTTGTTTAGCTGACTCAGTTAATCTGACTGAGTCGAGTCGGTCCTTAAACTGAGTTGAATCGGTTTGACTAAGTTGACGAGTTAATATTTGACCTTTGACTTAACGTGGACTGTTAATTGACTTCTTTGACTGTTAGTGACCGTTAGTTGAATTAGTGGACCAGGCCTAGTGTAATGGGCCTGTTTAAAGAATTTGGGCTTAGGATTAGTCTTTTTTAATTAGATGAATTAGACCCCTTTTGTTCCGAATTAGCCTTTGACTTCTTCTACAAAGTTGCAGATGTTCGCAAGACTTAACTAATGGACTAGAGAAACAACCTAATTGAATTAGTAGACCTTTAAATATGCAAGAGATGGATAATGAAGATGTGTAGAATCATAAATGGGCTTAGAACCATTAGTTAGACTTGTATGATTCTTGTGTGAGCCTTTTGGCTAGTTTCTTAGAGTTCTTGTGTGATTAACAGTTAGTCTATATTAACAACGATCGATTCAAAAGGACAATCGGCGGATCGTGGATCTCGAGGTAGGCTTGGCTTGTCATCAAAAGAGTTTGGGAATTTATATTTAACTCTTTTTGTGATTATTGTTGTTTTCTCTTACCTCAAAGTTTATGTTTAACAAATTCATGCATTATCTGAATGTGCTTTCCATGCATTGTTTAGTTTTAAATTCCGAATTTTTTTTTATCTCTTTTAATTTTTCCATTGATTGGAAAGGAACTGCAATGCTTTGTTTGTCTTTATGAATTGTTTGGGAAATAAGAATTTCCATTTGATTGTTTAGAAATGAGAATTTCCATCTGTGGTATATAGGGTACTGCTCCTTCATTTACTGGTGCGGGATGAGTCACCATATTATTATCTAGGTGCGGGACGAGTCACGATATTATTATCTAGGTGCGGGACGAGTCACCTTATTATTCATTGTTTAGAAGGAGTTAGTTCCATATACATGATTGTTTACCTCTGTGAAATTGGTTGTGTTTAGTGTTAGGGAAAACATAGATTGTTTTCAAATCATTTTTCAATGATTACATGAAAGTTAAATGTTATTCCTACTGGGAACCCCTTTTAGGGATGATGTGCTCACCCATTCCCACTTTCAGTTTCGAGGAGGCAGGATCAAAGTTGCGCAGCGAAAGCTTCGAGGAGTTGACTCCGTTAATTAGTTTTCTTATGCTATGTTTATTATGTTGTTTATATTTGGAAAATAAATGACTATTGTATATGTATCATCTGAGAGAAATTCTTGTATATATATTTCTGAGCGGGGCTAGTGTTTGGGTTAAATTTTGTAGCAGATTTCTTAATTGAATGCTTAAGTATATGATTTAGATTCTTAGTGCCTCTGTATTTAGTTAATCTATTGGATTAGTCAGCTGCTAGGTTAGGGGGCACTACATCTTTTCCCCCGGGTGGCTTTACTAAGCTTAATGTTTGATTCTACATTGGTTAGGTTACTGAAATTAAAATAAAACACCAAGGGTACACCACAATAGTTTCGATATAAACCTATAAGTTTGATACCTTGAGAGATTGTCCATGGACAAAGTCGAGAAAATAAAACACCAAGGTAATCACTTGATAATTTTTAGGGTACAAGACCGATATACTATAGGATGAATATCAAGTGTTTTGGATTAAGATACAGTGTTATTTACTTTATTATAACTAAAAAATTATAATGCATAAGTAAAGTAAATGACACAACAAGATTTTGTTAATGAGGAAACCGCAAATGCAGAAAAAACCTCTAGGGACCTAGTCCGATTTTGAATACTCTCATAATTAAGCCGCTATACAAAGACACTACCAACCGTATAGTTGAGACCAAGTAAACTACCCTTAGTTACCTAGTTTTCCTCAGTATCCCTGCGCCTATAACCAATCTGGCCAATGCACGTGAATCCTAAGATAGAGTCCACTATCTTAAGTTGTTTTTCAGTCTCTCTGCATACTTTAAGCACTCAGCCCTTTGGATCGTCTTCCAAACAGTAAATGATTAATCTGTTTGGTAACACTCTTCTATCTCAAGAAGTTAATTAGAGTTATATGACTTTGAGTGTGACAAAGGCTTTTCTTGTTTAAAATTAATTAAACCTCCTTTGTCGGGTTAGATCTTCCAAGATCTGGATTAAACAAGTTAACCAGATCGAGTCAAACAGAACTACCATATTCAGATACTGAAGAGTACCACCAAATGATAGCTTGTCGATCTAAATACGACTAGTGAATAATCAGTCCATCGAAAGATAAACCAAATCTAGTAGGATCCCAACCGATCAAGTTTGTGCACGAAGCAAATCATAAAGATACAAAATCAATAAATTCGAAGATCTTGATCATTTGATTAATAATCATTCCACATATATCAATTTTCTTTTTTACCTTTGAAGGAAGTATACAAACTCACCAAATTCCTTATCCCATTGTGATGTATCTCTTGTACAAGCAAAAAGAGTTGTTATAGCAAGTTTACCGAAAACCCTTAAGTGGAAGGGTATTTCTTTGGTTAGCATTCTTCCATTTTTCCACCCAACAGATTTTCCAGTGATACTTTTTGAAATGTTATCGTGCTCAATTTCAAAACCAGTAACCATGTGATTTCCCTTCACTTTGTAATTGATGATCTTTGATATCATCTTTCTGTTGATATGGTGAAAAGTATAACCAACAAGAGTACTAAAAGTAAGATTCTCATGATCAATATTGTGAATATTATCATAAAAGATTCTTACTATATCCGGTGAATATTTTTCAAACCCAAACATATTTCCCAGGTTTAGGTCTTGAACAAACTTCACATATTTGCTTTTCCAAACATCTGAATCGAACCTCTTCCAGCTGATGAAGTTTACTTCCTTTAAGGCTTGATATCTTTCAAAACATGTACTATCCACAAAGATTGTAAGATCATGTTTGTCTTTGATCAAGTGGGGATACTTGATTTTCTCAATATCACCAGCGGGAATAAACGGATTCAATTCCAGGTTATCAATTTCAGTTTCTTCTATGTTTTTCCTTTTTCCCATACTTTCAACCGTCGAAGGTGTATGGAAAACCCTACTTTCGGTTCCGAAACAATCTCTCCCAGGCTGTTTGTAAAAACAACACAAAATAATATTCTTTTATATGGAGCGAAGATATCAAATTCCAGACTTAACTAGTTTTAGGAAAATCTTCCAAAATCGGAAACCTTGACTTGTGGGGAAACAAATCTGATTTTGTATCTAGGTATTTCTTTTGGAAAACTGATTTTTCATGAACTGGATCTATATTATGGATTAATCCTATATTCATGTCCAAAAATTTGTCTACTCTATTATTACCAAAACCTGATAATATTTTTTGAAATTCACTCAAGAATTTTTCAATAGAGTATACAAAAACAAATTTGAACATAACAAGATATTTGTTAATAATATATTTAGAATCATATTTCCAGTAATATTTTAAAAGATCACTTGCTTCATTAAAATAGTTGTGGAGTGTATGAAGCAATCCACTGTTAATAGAATAATTAACTGAAAAATCATTCTTTGTAACATTACAAAGGTTCCAAAATCGCAACCTAATCAGCGATACATTGACAATATTTGATATGAAAATGTACATACATATATTTGGGTAGTAAATCAAAATTATGTTTAAGATCCCTGATTTTTCAAAAACAGAATAGTCATGGTTCATATAATGAAAAATTTATGTGGAATCTTATGCATTTTCAAGATACAACATGTCGTATAGAGTATTGTATCATAGTTACTAACCTTAGTAGTAATCCATACCATGAGATACAATTCTATGATATATGAGAGATTATGTAGGTCAACCAAGACATTCATAACCATAATCTCAATTCCTAAGAAATTTAGAAACAAGAGTATTATATACTTCATTCGTGTCTTCCACCACGAGTCTTTGAAGTAGTCAAATCATGCTATTACGTTAACTGAATCATCCATCAGACTCAATTCTTATAGGTTGGATCGCACCAAACACAGATTGTTAGATCTTTTCGTGTTTTCCTGCTCTGATACCAACTGAAGAGACGGGGGTACCTAAATACACCACAATATTTAAAATATCCGCCTATAAGTCCTCTTACCGAAAGTGATTGTCTATGGACAAAGTCGAGACAATACGACAAATAGGTATTCACACTTTGTGTGATCGTCTATGGATACGAGATCGAGACAATACAAGAAACAAAGTATGATTACTTGATAATAGGTTCGGACTTAACTATCAAGTAATACGGAGTTAACGTTTGTGTATTTTCCTTTTAATTATAATAAATAATTATAATTGCGGAAATAGGAAAGTAAAAGATACAACAAGATTTTGTTAACGAGGAAACCGCAAATGCAGAATAACCCGGGGACCTAGTCCAGAATTAAATACTCTCAGAATTAATCCGCTATACAAAATCTAAACAAAACTTCGTATAGTTGAGACTTTGTTCACCTAGTTCACTTAGTTTGTTCAGTATCCATGCGCTTCCGACATTCAATAAGTGCACGCACTGGAACAATTCCTTTGGATCGAATTCCAAACAGTAAAGGAACAACAAATTCGTTTGGTAACAACTCTATTGATTCTTTCAGGTAAAGATTTCTCAAGTCATACGCAAAAGTCTCTTCGTTTAAACTAATAAACTCCTTTGCACGGTTGAATCAATCTATCCAAAAACTACCAAAGTAGCGACTTTAGATTTGCAATCAATCAATATAGAACCCAACAAGGAACTATAAAAGCGATGCCCGTCTGACGTAACTAATCAATCGAATAAATCGATTCTAGTTGGATCCCAGTGATCAAAAGGTTTGTCTTTACAAAGATATGAGAAACCAATCAGAAATCTTATTCGTCTTCAAATATTCTTTAATCTTCAATTAAACATGCACAACACCACTTGAATCTCTTGTGATCAATCACGCAGAGCAGATACATTAACAATGAATTATCACAAGATGTCTTTAGATCTACAAAGCAGGTTCTAAAGATCCCGTCGACACATCGATCTAGTTTGAGTGAATCTTATATCGAAGAAGATTCTCAAGAATAAACAAACTATGTGCAATCAAAGTTCAACAACCGTTAGTCAATCATATCAATTGAAAACTAATAAACTGCAATTATCTAGTTTCACACCAACGGTACTCGTAGAGATACTTGATCCACATAAGTCTTTAAATGATCCAATCGTAAGAGATTTAGCCTAATTAGAATTACTTTCCTCTCCGGATAGACGGCTCCACAGAAACAACAAAAAGATGAAGTTTGCTTGTCTCTTAAAATAGTTTGCTAGAAATGCAAACTTAGTTATTTATAGGCCAAGGATGTTTGGACACCAAGGAATTTCCAAAACCGAATATTCTCAAGATATGCAATAAATGCCCAAATCGGTTTTCATAATTCCTGGAAATGCTTCGTCCAATATTTTCTGAAATCTCTCAATAGAAAATCTCCAATTAGTAAATGTACGTTACTAATTTTTATTCTCTAGAGATATGCGTTTAATTGATGGTAATTAAAGCATATAAAACTAACAACCTTAATTAGAAGATTCTTAATTTATTCGGACCGGGATCTCCTTGAGTAATTAAGGAATAACTTTGAACAATAAAAGATAAGAGTTACTGTTCGTGTTCAAAGTATGTTGACATCTTTTCTTTATAAATCCTGTTTCATATTTACAATCTTGGAATCGATTATACCACACTTACAAACAAGTTTAGAATTGGTTCATCTGTATTCCAAGACAACTATGTGATTGATTAAATATCAAATCACAATCACGGTTTCAGTCGGTTCTACTAATCACAAGGATCGGTTCTACCTTAATATGGATTACTTGTGATCGAACACACAAGTTACCAGGACCAGTTACGTCAGTTACCAAGATCGGTTATGTCAATTACCAGGACCGGTTACCATATACAAGGATCGATTACACAATTCTTTTGTGATCGGTCACACCAATTACAAGGATCGGTCACACCAATTACAAATATCGATCATACCACCTCAGGTGATAGGATCGGTTACACTAATTAATAAAAACCAGTCATACCAATCATAAGTAAGGAACTGTGATTAGTTATACCAAGATACATAACAAGTTATGATCGGTTCTTCTAACTCACACATATTGGTAATCTAAAGATATGCAATGAATAACAATACCAATAACCTTAGCGATCTCCCTTTCGATTCATAAAACAAGTTCATGAATGTGCTTCCTTTAAACAAATGTAAACATTTTTTTACTAGGATGAAATCTTCACCTTTACCCATACATAATCACAATAGCATTCATACGATTATGTGATGTCATATATCTGATTCAAAGATAAGCGTTGTGCCATATTCTAATTCCCTTAACACTATGATCATGTGATCATGTCTCACTACTAGAGTATAATAATCATTCCAGCTTCTTGATTATGTTTTCAATATAGCACAACTTGAAAGATACTTTAGGAATAAAGCAGGTTAAAGTCAATATTAATAACCTCGAGGAAGGACGATGTCGTCGTTGTAGCTCGTTACTTCTTCACATTCTTGAGGTCTTGAGTAATACTTGTATGTCTCATAATCCTAGACTTTCTAGTCTAACCTATATGTTCGACTCTAGTACTTAATCAATCGACTCTTAGATGAGTTTTGACTCACTAAAATATGACAACCAAACTTGACATACCAACGCTTAGTTGGTTCAACCAAGCTATGTTCTAACATTAATTGTTCTAAGATATTCCTTGATACTCAAGCTGATCCCATACTTAGAAAAAATTGAAAAGAATTTAATTATGATTTTCATAATATATGTTTTAGTTATTAGTTAATATGCTAGACTAATAATAGAAGTTTTCTATGAGAGTTTTCGGAAATATGGTTTGGCATTTAAGTGGAAATATGAAAACCTAAATTAGGTACTTTAATGTTAGTATCTTGAGAATATTTTCGGTTTTGGAGTTTCCTTGTTGTCCAAACAACCTCGGTCTATAAATAGTTGAGTTTGAATTTCTTGTAAACTATCCTAAAATCCAGGCAAACTTCATTCGTGTAGTTTATGGTGAAACCGTCTATTCGGAGAGGAAAGTACCCTAATTAGGCGAAATCTCTTACGACCGCTCATTTAAAGACTTATGTGGGATCAAGAAGCTCTATGAGTACCATTGGTGGGTGTTAGATCATAGCTTGGTTGAACTCACCAAGCGTTGGTATGTCAATTTTGGTTGTCATATTTTAGTATCAAAACTCATCTTGAGTCGCTTGATAAATACTAGAGTCAACTTCGTTTAGGTTAGACTAGAAAGTCTATGAATGTTGATACATACAAGTATTACTCGTAAGACCTGAAGAATGTGAAGAAGTAACGAACTACAACAATGACATCATCCTTCCACTTGAGGTTAGTAATACTTACTTGAACTTGCTTCATTCCTAATGTATCTTTCAAGTCGTGTATATTGAGAACATATCTGTAAGTCAGATATATTGTATATTATACTCTAGAGATGTGACATGATCATCATAGTATGATCATAGTATTAAGGAATTAGACTACGAAGTATAACGCTTATCTTTTGAACTTCGTATATATGACATCGACGTAATCTTGTATATATTGTTATGATTATGTGTATGAGTTATGGTGAAGATCTCATCATAGGAAACAGTGTTTTACATTTTTTTAAAGGAAGTATATTCATAAACTTGTTTTGTGAATCGAAAGGGAAATCAATAGGATTATTGGTCTTGTTATTCATTGCATATCTTAGGATGACCAATATGTGTGAGTTGTTAGAACCGATCTTAACTCAGGTTATGTATCTTGGTATAACCGATCATAATGCCTATACTTATGATTTGGTATGACCAATCCTGGTAATTGGTGTAACCAATCCTAAGTAATCACCATGTGATGGTATGACCAATCCTTGTAATTAGTGTGTGACCGATCCTAGTAATTGGTGTGACCGATCATAAGAGTTGTGTGACTGATCCTTGTAATTGGTGTAACCAGTCTTGGTAACTGGTGTGACCGATCACAAGGAGATACCATGTGTAAATGGAACCGATCTTTGTAACTGGTGTCACCGGTCCTGGTAATCTGGTGTGACCGATCACATGTAGGTACCATATTTAGGTATAACCGATCCTAGTGATTGGTATAACCGATCTGAACCCATGTATGTGACCTGGGAAGACCGATCACAACTAACCATTGTGATTTGGTATAAACAATCACATAGTAGTCTTGGAATACTGGCAAACCAATTCTAAACTTGTTTGGAAGTGTGGTATAATCGATTCCAAGAAAGCAAATCCATGTAAATATGAAATAAAGATTTGCAGTGAAAAGATGTCAACATACTTTGAACACGAGTAGTAACTCTTATCATTTATTGTTCAAAGATATTTCATGGTACTCAAGGTGATCCTGTGCCGAAATAAATTAAGAATCTTTTAATTAAGGTTTTTGATTTTATATGCTTTAATTACCAGAAATTAATGCATAGCTCTAGAAAATAAAAATTAGTAATGTGCATTTACTAATTGGAAATTTTCTATTGAGAGATTTCTAAATATTGGACAAGCATTTATTGGAACTAGAAAACCGAATTTTGTCGTTTATTGCATATCTTGATAATATTTTCGCTTTTGGAAATTCCTTGGTGTCTAAAAATCCTTGGTCTATAAATACCTAAGTTTGCATTTCTAGAAAACTATCCTAAGATCCATGCAAACTTCATTTCTTGTTGTTTCTGGTGGAGCCGTCTATTCGGAGAGGAAAGTATTCTAATTATGTGAAATCTCTTACGACCGCTCGTTTAAAGACTTTTGTGGGATCAAGAAGTTCTATGAGTACCGTTGGTGGGAAACTAGATAATTACAGTGTTATTAGTTTTTGATTTGATTAGATTGACTTACGGTTGTTGAAACTTTGATTGCACCTAGTTTATTTATGCTTGAGAATCTTCTCTTATGATATAAGATTCACTCAAACTAGATCGAAGTATCGACGAGATCTTTAGAACTGTTGTTAGATCTAAATAAATCTTGTGATAATCCATTGTTAACAGACTTCATTCTGTGTGTGATTGATCACAAGTGATTCAAGTGGTGTTGTGTAGGTTTTGAAGATAAAAGAATATTTGAAGACGAAGAATATTTATTAGTTTTCGTATCTTGTGATTGTGTGCACAAACCTTGATCGGCTGGGATACAACTAGAATTAATTTATTTGATTGATTAGTTGCCTTAGATCGGAATTCTCTATATTCCTCTTTCAGAACTATATCGATTGAGTGCAAATCTAAACTTGACTACTTTGGTTGTTATTGGATAGATTGATTTAACCAGACAAAGGAGTTTATTAGATTAAACATAAGATCCTCTGTCAACGACTCATCCATATACTGTAGCAAGATTGATTAGAGTGTTTACCGAACAGATTCTTCCTTTGCTGTTTGGAATATGATCCAAAATACTTGTTATTCACGTGCGTGACTCTAGAAGTCGAAGGCGAAGGGATACTGAGGGAACTAAGTAGCTAGGGGTAGTCTGCTTGGTCTCAACTATACGAAGTTAGTATTATATTTTGTATATTGGCTTAATTCTGAGAGTATTCAAAACTGGACTAGGTCCCGGGGTTTTTCTGCATTTGCGGTTTGTAGTTGCAGGAAATCCTACACTACACCCCTCACAATATTCCACACAACTAAGACATTTTTAAGATGAATAACAATGATTTTATTGATTATTTCCTTGAAGATTCACAAGATAAAATAGAAAAGAGTTAAAGAAATCACAATCACCACCAACTTTCTCTCTCCTAATGACTTGTCTAACACTCTGAAAAGAATCCTCTCTCACAATAGACTTATTCGACTCTTTATATAGGGTAGTATACAATGGATGACAGCTAAGCTTTGTCCTTTATTTTTTCGAAACGACTTGCGAAATATCGCAAGTGTACAAGTATACAATCTCGCAACTCTCCTAAACTTCGCTAGATCTTCACACTTTTCTCATGTTTTGGCTGTCGTCATTCATTGCGTCATTAATGTTATTCTTCTGCGACGCCCTCGCAATGTCATTATTTATTGATCTCGCGAAGTATTGATGTCGCGATATTCTGATCCTACACGGTTTCCTCGTTAACAAAATCTTGTTGTGTCATTTACTTTTCTGTTCCGCAATTATAATAGTTTTTATTATAATTAAAAGTAAATTACACTTGTACGTTAACTCCGCATTACTTGATAGTGAACCTATAGAGTTTGGTGATTACCAAACTTATTATCAAGTAACACACTTTGTTGTATTGTCTCTATCTTGTATCCATAGTCGATTACACAAGTTATCTTGTTGTTATATTGTCTCGATCTCGTATCCATAGACGACCACATGAAGTGTGAACTGAATTGTTGTATTGTCTCGACTATGTCCACAGATGATCACATTCGATAGAGGACTTATAGGTTGAAACAAAAAGATTGTGGTGTATTTGGGTACCCTCATCTTTCAATTGGTATTAGAGCCGGAAACACGAAAGGATCTAACAATCTGTGTTTGGTGCGATTAAACCTATAAGATTTGAATCTATGTCTGATCCAGTTAACGTAATGCAAGATTGCGAATACTCAAAAGTTAAAGATGTTACTACTTCGTTAACTCATGATCCAGGAGTTGCGAAAATTAAGAGTACATTTGAGTCTATCTATGATGGAAAAGAAGATGTTGATAAAGAGTTGGTAAAACTCCTAAAGCCTATAAGATATATGTCCACAAGGATGTTAATATTAAAGATAGAATCTAATCTTTTTGAGCAAGATATTAGAGAAAAGGACATTCAACTAAATATTCTAGCCAAAGAGAATATGGATCTCAACATCAAAGTAAAAGCTCATGGTAAATCATTACTCAAGAACAAAAGGTTCATCCTATGACTCTGACTAATGATTCTGTTATAATTTCTTCTGATGAGGAAACCAAAAGTCTTTGCTCGACTTTTACAGATTGTGATAACAAGAATCATTTGATCACATCTGAAACAGATCATGATGAATGTAGCCTGCCTAACTACATCAAGTCAGAAGAGAATGAAAAACCATCTTCTACAACTGCTGATGATCAAACGAAATCTTGTCCAAAGGAAACTTTGAATCGGTTCCGCGAGAAATATCTTAAGGAATACAACTTTCAGTCACTTGACAGGAAACTTATACTTCTTCAAAATACTGTTGTAAAAGTATTAAAAGAAGTTTCTTGTCTTAAAAAACTGAAAGATCATTCCTCAGTAGAAAGACAGAATGTACCCCAACCCGTTGAAATCAACTCAAAAGAATAAGTTGAAGGAGTTGATGATCACTTCTGGAAAAAGGTTCCACCTAATTCATGTCGGAACAATCTCTGTTTACATGAACGTTTCCAGAAGAAAGGGAAGGATATAATTTCTGCCAAACGAAACAATCCGGGAAGATTTCCAATAATTGTTTCTGACGATCAAGCTGATGTGCATAATAAGGAAATCCTTAGAATGAGAAAATTTTATGAAAATCTCATTAACAGAATTAAGAGAGATTTATTAATCTCCGAAAATTCTCACATCAGTTCATTTTCTCCTCATGATCCAAATCTCATTGCGATTAAGAAAGGTCAACTTTCTGGGATAAAATATGTTGGGCAGAAATTTCCAAAGAGAAACATGAACAATGTTTCTGATATTTGTTGTAAGCAACATAAGGCTTACTCCGATACAACCTAGT
This sequence comes from Papaver armeniacum, assembly GCA_023531295.1. Lineage (NCBI taxonomy): Eukaryota > Viridiplantae > Streptophyta > Magnoliopsida > Ranunculales > Papaveraceae > Papaver > Papaver armeniacum. The sequence goes on along the minus strand of JAJJWW010003854.1, from coordinate 29,808 downwards.
TGTATGGAGAATTTGCACCCTCATCCAAGTTCGTGCTCATAACTTTTTGGATGAGGAAGCACATAAAACGAGAGCACATGTTTTATCAGAAAATCTGTGACAATTTTTGGATAAACTGCGAATCCATTTTGTCAAGAAAAAAATTGTTCATGTCTATCATGATCTTCCTTAATTAGGTTTTATTTGAAATTTTTGAATTTTTAATAAACCTTCCAGCATGAGAATTTCAGACACATGAAACAAAATATACTTTTGATATATTTTAAGAAATTCCTGGATATTTTTGGTCCGAAAGTTGTCTCTTCTTAAGAGAAACTTTCTCTTGCTTGTATTGAGAAACCCCATTAATCCTTATTTAAATCCTTGAGCATGCCTCCAATAACTCGCAGGATTACAAAGGTAAATAAGGAGGAAGGCAAAGAGTTAAGGATTGTCAAGGAATCAGTACAGAAAGGAAAAAGAAGATCGTATCAAAAATCATGTCTGATTATGAATCTGATAGTTTTACCGGATCCCAAGAAGAGTCATGTATGTTGGCTTTCAACCTTCAAGATCCAAAAGAAACCAAGTGGATACTTTCTGATAGTATGGTAAACTATATCCATGGTTTTGAAGAACTAAGAACCAATCTCATAATAACGGTTCGAAATCAAGATTGGCTAAAGGATAGGATTAAAGAAAAAAAAAGTTGATCTTGCAAACATGAATGCACAAGTTGAAAAGCTTGAAAAACAAGAAGTGGTTGCAGAAAAGTCTCTCGAGACAAGCTTCAAGAGTTTGAATATTGAAGAAACCTCAGTGAACAATCACAACACCACTAGGGATTAAGTTATATGTTGTAATACTTGATCCAGAAAAATAGACATCAATGTTTTGATTTATTTCAAGAATTGTATAAGGTCTATTTTGAATAAAACTATCAATTATTTATGAATAAAATTATTATTTTATAATTTTTGTGTGATGGTGACCGATTACATAGCCTGTGAATGAATGTTTCTATATTTTTTTCTATGTGTTTTCGGTTTATGAGATGTCTGATTTCGGTCTTCATTAACCTTAATATTCAATCTCATATGGTGAAACCCTCATGATTTGTGCGGCTTTTTGATTTAGAGGGACTTTTTGATATAGAGGGATTGATTTCTATCCCGTGTTGGTAGGCTTTATCAAAGGATCATAAGGTGTTCCGATTGAAACTCATATGTGAAAAGTCACAATATGTTGAATCAATTTGTGTTTACATGAGTTGTGTTTAGCATAACATATGTGTTTCGGGTTTTCAACTTTTGCTATTGGCACGCATTAGTTAAAACCGATTCAACCTTTCTCTGATAAAGGTTGCTTTTGTTGTTGTTCTTTTGTTCTTGCGAGAGGATGAAAACACACTGGGGGAGAGTTCTTATTTGAACTTGCGCTTAATGATATATCTTTCTGGGGAGTAGTGGCTACGGAAATTGAGGTAAAGAATTTGTTAGTTAATCATTTTCATGTTTAAGAAAAGCATGTTTATATTGCATATATTTTGCTTTTGCTTAATAAAATTTCGGTACAATTGATATGTTTCATTATATTGTGTATGGATTGTTTATGTGATTCAATTGTTACCGGTTAAGAAAAACTGTGTCAATATATTTGACTTATTGTTTGGTATCTTCTTTATTGTTGGGTATCAAGTGTTTTTGCCTAACAAAATTAGGTGCAATTGTGGTGGTGTAATGTTTATATTTGTTCAATTGCTTCCGGTTAAGAAAATAATTGTGCAAGTCAATTTATTTTGGTTTGTATCTATTATTTGCGGCTTAAGAAAAATACGAGATCATTTGTTTAGTCCAATTGATTCCGGATAAGAGAAATTAATTTAATTCTGATCTTAGTTCGACTTATCAATTAAAGGATTCAGTTATTCAAGTCTAACTGAATGCCTTGACAAGAAAAACTAGTTAACTAACCTAGTGTTTGTCCTGTCTAAAGGGAAAGGTCTAAGTTATTGTCTGAATAATTAGAGCCCGATGGGAAAAATAAAGTTAATTTTGATCTTTACTTTGGTCTTATCGAAACAAGCGATTGTACATACACAATCGGTCCAACAAGGGAATTAAGTATCTTAGTCGAATTGTTGGATTTTAGGGAAAATTGCTTCAGGCAATTGTTTCCTTGATAACATATTGAAACTAAATTACTTTTGTAGTTTCTGTTTTAATATTGGTTATCTAAAATGGTATGTGAAACCTTCGTGCGGAACTCTTATAGGTTGTATACAAGTCTTTTAGATTTGTAAGATCCTTTCGGTTTGTCCTTTATTTGCTCGAACCTTGTCATTTTGTGACAAAAAGAGGGAGAAATATATGGAGTAAACAAGTGATTTTTAATTGAAAATGCGAGAGTACCCAAATATACCTCAAGCTAAACCTTTCCTACCTATAAGTACTTTCTCCGAAAATGATTGTCTATGGACTGAGTCGAGACAATACAACTAATCGGTTCACACTTCGTGTGATCGTCTATGGATACGATATCGAGACAATACAACAACGAAGTATGTTATTTGATAAAAAGGTTCGGACTTAACCAAACACAATAGGATTCACTTATCAAGTAAATAGGAATTAACGTTTGTGTAATTTACTTTAATTAAAATAAAACAAGGGCTATTTAACGTTTGGTACCCAGCAAATTTCCAACACCTAGCTTTGGTACCCAACATTTCAAATATTAAGGGTTGGTACCTAGACGGTCTAGGTAAGTTAAAAATCTTAATCTTAGACTGTTTGCGTAAGTTAAGAATCCCATGATCGAAACATAAGTAAGTTAAGAATCTTTTAATTAAGGTTATTAATTTCATTTTGTAGGGAAATATAAGAATTAGTAATGTGCATTTACTAATTAGATTTTCCGAGAGATTTCGATCATTATTTTTGGACAGAGCATTTCCAGGAATTATGGAAACCGAATTTGTGCTTTAATGAATATCTTGAGAATATTTTCGGTTTTGGAAATTCCTTGGTGTCCAGACTTCCTTGTCTATAAATACTTGAAGTTTTCCTTTTTAGCAAACTAATCCTTCGTACAACAAAACCTATCTCAACTGTGCTGCTACTGGTGAAGCCGCCTATTCGGAGAGGAGAGTAACCTAATTAGGCGAAATCTCTTACGGCCGCTTAGTTTAAAGTCTTCTTTGGGATTGAGAAGCTCTATTAGTACCGTTGGTGGGAAACTAGATGATTGCATTGTTATTTTAGTTTTCGATTATTGATTTGATTGACTAACGGTTGTTGAATGTTTGATTGCACCTAGTTTGTTTATTCTTGAGAACCTTCTCTTCTGATATAAGGCTCACTCAAACTAGATCAAGGATTTAACGTTTCTACGGATCTAAGTTTTTCTAGATCCGTAGATAGATTCATTGATTTGCCATTGTTAACAGACTCTGTTATGTGCGACAAATCAATAAGGAATCAAGTCTATTTTTGCGGGTTGTTACTTTGAAGATTAATTAGAAGATTGAAGACTTTGAAGATTTGAAGAAGAAGAAGTTGTTGTGAATCATTGAGAAGATATACTAGATCTAGTCCTAAAGAGAACGTTTGTTCTGCTAAGATATTGGGTATCAAATATCTATTGAGAACTTCGGTTCTGCTAGATATTATCAAATCAAGAATACTGCTGAAGCTGAGTGACTAGGATTTTAGTTTAATTAGTATTGTCTACACGAAGTTGCAGGTTTACTTTTTGTAGCGTCTTAATTCAATTGAGTATTCAAAACTGGACTAGGTCCCGGGATTTTTCTGCATTTGCGGTTTCCTTGTTAACAAAATTCTGTTCTGTGTGCTTTACTTTATTTCCGCATTATAATTGTTTTTATATTATAATTAAAGTAAATACAAATGTACGTTAATTAGGCACTTGATATTTATCTTATAAGATTTCGGTTATCAAGTGAATATACTTTGTTGTTGTATTGTCTCGATTTCATATCCATAGATGATCACACAAAGTGTATTGGATTTCTCCACTTGACTTTGATATTCTCACTTTGTTAGACCAGTCCGGACTAACCCTATTTCAAGTGGACACAGTGTTGAAATATTCCTTGAGTGATTGTTGCTCCAAGAGGTTTATACACGGTACAAATTGAATAGGTTGTGATCAAACAAAAAGACTGTGGTATATTTGGGTACCCTCGCCTTTTCGGGTACAGTCGTGTACCTTACGCCTCTAGAACCACGCCTGATTCTGCGCACTTGATTCCCTTAGCTGATCTCACCCACAACTAAGAGTTGCTACGACCCAAAGTCGAAGAGTTGATAAACCAATTTGTCTCACACAGAAAAGTCTATTGAATAGATAAATATGTCTCCCACTGATATACCTATGAGTTTTTTTCTATCTTTTGATAAATCAAGGTGAACTGGAACCAATTGATATACCGAACTTATATTCCCGAAGAACAGCCTAGAAATATCAATCACCTCACAATAATCTTAATTGTATGGTAGCGAAACAAGATATTTTGGAATCACAAACGATAAGATGAAGATGTTTGTGACTACTTTTTATCTTGCCTATCGGAGATTAAATCTCGAGAAAACAACACTACCAACTTCGTATAGTTGAGACCAAATAAACTGAAAAAGCGGGGGTACAACAACCACACCCAATATTTCGCTTAGCAATCTTTATGGACAAACTCCAATATACTTTCTAGAGAATCAACTATACAATCAGACTCAATCTAGAGAAAAGTATATCAAAGAGTTTATATCTCAATCTCTCGATTTGATCTTTACTCAAGCAAATAGAAATCATGAGTCTTTATCAAAGAGAGATTACTTGGATGGTACCAAAGACCAATATCCAAGTGTCAATCAATTTAAATTAACAACCAAAAGGTCGGATATTCTAGTTGATTGAAAAACGCTCAACCTGTGATATTTCAATTATATAAACAAATATAATGCTGAATAAAAATAACACAGACACCAGAATTTTGTTAATGAGGAAACCACAAATGCGTAAAAACCCCGGTATCTAGTCCAGATTGAACACATAATGTATTAAGCCGCTACAGACACTAACCTACTCCAAATTAACTTCGGTCTTGACTGTGGTTGAACCCCAACAAATCTCGTACTGATCCAAGGTACAGTTATGCTCACACGTCTCTGATCCCAGCAGGATGCTACGTACTTGATTCCCTTAGCTGATCTCACCCACAACTAAGAGTTGCTACGACCCAAAGTCGAAGACTTTAATAAACAAATCTGTATCACAAGGAAAAGTCTACGGTAATAGATAAATCCATCTCCCACGAATATACCTACGAGTTTTTGTTCATTCTTTTGATAAATCAAGGTGAACAGGAACCAATTGATAACCCAAATTATATTCCCGAAGAACAACCTAGTATTATCAATCACCTCACAATAATCTTAATCGACGCAATGAAAAAGATATTGGAATCACAAATGATGAGAAGAAGTGTTTGTAATTTCTTTTCTATATTGCCTATCGGAGATATAAATCTCAAGAAAATTATTCCAATTGTACTCGTATTTATAGAAACAACAAGATCGGATCACGGAACTACAAGAAAAGTAGTATCGGCCCCGGCTTCACAATCCCAATGAAGTCTTTAAGTCGTTAACCTGGTTTAGAGAAGAAAACCCAAGGTTAAAGGAGAATCGACTCTAGCTTATATAACTAGTATCACACATAAGGTGTGCGGATTAGGTTTCCCGATTCTTTGGAGTTCTCCCTTATATAGTCTTTCAAATCGTGGTTTGCAATCAATTTTAGCATGGTAACAAAGCATTCAATATTCACCGTTAGATTAAAACCTTATTAGATTCAAGCTAATATTTCTCAACCGTTGGATTGAAACCTTAGCTTGTTACACACAAATGAAATGTCCAATTTTGGGTTTATGTAATGCTGTTCCCAAACTTTGACATTTGTTGGTTCAACAATAGTTAACCAAATGGTTAGCCATATGAGCAATTTCATATCAACCATATTCTTTCTTCACCATAACTAGTTCAAATGACTCAAATGAACTAGTTAGAGAGTTGTTCAATTGCTTAGATCTTATGTAACTACACAAGACACAATCGAACCAAAAACGGTTTGATTCACTCAATCGGTTCATGAACTTTATAGCCATGGTTTGCAAAAGCATTCCTTAGTTTATATAAACATGAGTTCAAGAACAACCGATTTTAGATATAACCTACTCAAGTTCGCTGACCGGGTTCATGACTTAAGCTCACGGAAGGAGTTCACAAACTCCCCGCAAAATTCTCGGTCGAGAACTTCCGCCAATTAGCGGACTTGTCTCACGCCACATTCCGTTTCTCTTGATCAACAAAGTTCGCAAACTTTGGTTCAAGGAATAAGGACTTATACATATATGTGTTTCCACAACAATGCTTATATCCTACCGAAGGTTATGTAATCTAAACTCTCATTTCAATCATTGAAGCATTCTCAAAGGACGTTATATAGCCGTTATTCACATATCATTTTTCGTCAGAGCAATTTTCAAACATAACATGACATTCGTCACTAGGTAAAGATGAATTTAGCTAAAGCGAAGCTTACCAACACATATTTCGAGAAATAGATAAAGCGAGTTAAACTCGGCTAAATAGCAAATGTGTATAATGAAAGTCTATATATCAAAACGACTTTTGTCTCAAGAATAGGCGATAAAGTAAATAGAATTTTGAGTGACAGATAAGTTCAAGTCTCCACATACCTTTTGTTCGATGAAGTTCCACCAGTTCCTTGAGTAGTCCTTCGTCTTGTATGATGATTGACATGGAGTCTTGAGCTCAACTACACTTTTTATCCTAGTCTGAGACCTTTACCTATAATAGGCTAGAAATCAAGACTTATAGTTTTGATCACTAACATTGAAAAACATGCTTGAGATAGCAACGCATGCGAGTTTGATCGAGCAATGCTATAACATAAACTACCCCTAGTTATATAGTTTCCTCGGTATCCTTGCACCTATACCCAATATGACCAATGCACATGAATCCTAAGATAGAGTCCGCTATCTTAAATTGCTTCAACCGTTGTGAAGACTTCAATCACGCAACTCCTTTGGATCGTCTTCCAAAAAGTAAAGGACTAATATGTTTGGTAACCGCTATTCAATATCAAGAAGTAAATCAGAGATTATTGTTGAATACGACAAAGGCTCTTACTTTTAAATCAACAAGCTCCTTTGTTCGGTTTATATCAATCAAGATGTAGATTACAAACTATCAGATTCGGATACTGAAGAATACCACCAAATGATAGTTTGCCGATCTACTACGATTATTCAATCAATCGCCTATCAAAGATAAATGAAATATAGTTGGATCCCATCCGATCAAGTTTGTGAACCATGAAAAATCGCACATAAGTGAAACATCAAAAATTGCACATATTTGTAGGTTACTGGTTTTCGTATTTTAAAACTGGTTTAAACAATTGTGATAATAGTTTCATCTGGATCAGTTTTTTCATGTTTATTTTTTTTTCATCCGCCTATACCATGCAAGCGGTTATCTAGTATATGATCAAAATAACCAGCGATGTAAATATGGTTAGTATGTGGCTGACATTAAGCAAGTATTATAAGATTTGCCTTTGCTTTTAGAAAATATCATATAAATGGTTGATTATCTGAGAACATACTATCCTTTAATAAAAAAAATATTTTTTTAAAAAATTTAGTTTATCAACTACCCAACCAATTACATGATTACAAGTAGACATTTTGTTTTGATATAAAAAAGACTCCATTGGAGATGATTTCTTTAAACTTCCTAAAAGTTTGAATAGTTATTTTCCAACCACCTAAGAATGTCTTAACTAAACAACTATGTAGGAAACACATGAAAGTTCCATTGGAGATGCTCTTAAGACAAATATATTTACAATTTGGTTCAAAGCAATGCAAGATGATGTTAGAGTATTTTAGATTAATACGATAATTTCCTTTTACGTGAAAAAATATATTAAATTAAATAACTCAAAAAAAAACTCTTCTTTTGAACTATCGGCTAGAATGTTCGTAAACTGTATACATTTGGAATTTTCTTTGCGAGATCCAATAACGAATACACATAAGTAGCTTTTAAATTTTTGTTTTTTCAAAGTTTTGTTTTAATATTATCAATTTATTCTCTAAAAACGCATAACAAGTGGATTCATTTTATATGTAACATATTGATTCTTTACTTTATTCTAATATATACTAATCATGCATAAAAAGTACCCCAAATTTATATATAGGGTACTCTATTTTGTTTTAGTACACTGAAAATCCTAGTACACAAACGCGTGCATTAATTGGGAATACGGTGCACTAAGCAAAACTAACGCACCTTCGTTTTAAGCGTGCACCTAGGAATAACCAATGTGAAACATCTCTGTTTTAGATTAGGAACGCATCAAAAGGTGCTCTATTAAACTCTACATTTTTCTATTAGTGCACTATTAAATAACTAGTACACAAACTTAAAAATTGACTAGGCATAATTAACCCATGCACCAAAGTGTATCAAATCAAAACCAAACTGTTTATGATTCAAATAAGCAGCGCTTTGAACACGTATAAAACCAAGACACATGTTTTTTGAACAACCAACACTTTAACTTTCGTTTCCTTTTAAGCAACAAAAATACGAAAAAAGATGCATTAATTTTATATTTAACATACATATTCTCTATTTAGAAAAAAAAATTCAAAACACTTATTTAAGAGATTGAAAATATATCATATGTAAAAAAAATTATGGAGGGAAAAAAATTATTACCTTCAAAGGAATAAAAGAAAAAAACCTAATTGTACGGCTTTAAAGGACAAAGTAACGCGATTAATATGATTTTAACTAGACGTTTAATTTGAGCCATTCTTGAATTTGTAATATCCTCAATGAGTTTGGGAATTTTGGGTTTATTCAATGGTTTATGAGAATCTATAGAAGGAAATCAAATAATAAACTTAATACTAACAATATCTTATTCTTCATCTAAGGCGTTTTCGACGATATATTTTAGTAAAAGATGGAAATTAACGGTTTTGAATTCTTGAATATTGGTCTAGTTATCATGACAACGCTTACAGTAAAAGAGATACAACAGGACTCTGGGTACTGGTTAGGACCAATGCCAGCATTTTTTTTGAAGTACATCCAATGCCAGTGTTCTTTTTTTGAAGTACATCCACTGCCAGCATTGCAGTTGTTCTGACTATATATTGGGATCTTATTTTTGACTTGGGACTGATCTGAAGGAATTCAAAAAAACATTTAATCGAGATACAAACTTTTGTATCACATAAAAGTGATTGTGTTGGTCTCTAAAGAAATAAAAACTTGATTGTTAAGATTTTGTCTACTGCATTGGACGTTTTAGGAAGCTTACAGTTTAATAAGAGGATTCATAGGTTTATTTATTCTTGTTGTATCCAATGGGTACGTTGCACAAATTTATCTGGCTACATACTAAGTTGAACATTCAACTTTCTTTCTTACATAGAGATGATGTGATTATTGTTGTTGCATGCCTAGTGATCTTTCTTCATGGTGTATGAATTTCTTCAATATTTTTTAATTAATTAATCATTGAATAATCTTAACTTATTTTTTGCTTTCTAGGTGCGTAATTTTTTGTCTTTCTGTCACTAACGCGTGTTTTTGTTTCTGCAAGATAAGGCATATATACCCACATCTGACATGGGTCTAGAAGTGACATCTTTAGCTTGTTGCTTAAAAGATATATATATATATATATATGATTAAAAGGTAGTCAAAATATGTGTTATCTTAATATATCACGTGATGCCAGGCAAATCACATGCATTATATATCTTAATATATATGTATGATTCCACACATATAACATATTATATCCCAATATGTTTGTCGATATCTTGTACTCCTTCCATCTCATATAAAGATAAAATTTTGGATTTTGGTTGTCCCATTAAATATAGCAAACTCCAGTTACAAGATGGTATTTTCCACGTGTACTCTTATTTATGATGCATAGGTAATTGTGTTAGGAATAAGACAGATGATAAAAGATTAAAAAGAAATTGGTATTTATGAATTCAAGGTGATTTCTTAATCTATGAGATACTACTATGTTTAAGGTTATCCCTGAACAAAATTGAAATGACGAGGGTACCAAGTAGATCACAATCTTTTCGATATCAACCTATGCAAATACACTTATCTTTAACAAGGTTGTAAAGACACAACAATCAGGTGATTCTGTTGATAGTCAAAGTTCGGTCCTAACTAACAACCAAATCTTTACTAAGATGTGACTAACGTATTATTATGATTACTTAAATATAATTATACCAATAATTACAATGCAAAAGTAAAACAATCACACAACATAGAATATTTTGTTAACGAGGAAAACTACTTAGCAAAAAAATCCCAGGACCTAGTGCAGTTTTGAATACTCTCATAATTAAGCCGTCATACAAATTAACTAACACAATTTCGTATAGTTGAGACCAAGTAAATACTCCTTCGCTACTAAGTTTCCTCTGTATCCCTGCGCCTACAACTAATCTGTCCAACACATGTGAATTCCAAGACGAAGTCCAATATCTTGAGTTTCTTCACCGTCGTGAAGAATTCTGCACCTAACTCCTTTGTTTCATTACCCGGAACAGAAAAAGACCAAACTTGCAGCAGTAACCAATTCACCTATCGATCACCCAAATCAATCTTTAGTTTAGTGATAAAGCAGAGTAAAGGATCATTCGTTTATATCAATAAACACCTTTTTTTTTCAAAATATCAAACCAAGACAAAAGATCATCGAAATAATCAATCTTGATTAATAAGATCTATCCAAGCAAAGAAATGCGACTAAACAGTTTGTTCGATCTTCTACAAGTCTTATATCTAACACAAAAATCGTAAACAAAAAGAAAGATCTTCAATCTTCAAAGTAACCGCTGCAAACAACTTGATCCCGTTATTGATAAAACACATAGTGCATAAGTTTGTTAACGTTTATTGATCAATAATTTTATCTCATAGATCCGAATTACTAAATCTGTGATAGTCAAATCTTAAAAGAAACTTAAATTAAGCACTTTTCAATAACAAGGTTAGTGTTGAAAAAAATAGGAAGATAAATGCAAATGGAAGTAGGTTTGTGCATATGAATACCAAAAAGTCAAATCAATTTTATAGCCGAGATATATTCATTGATTTCGATCTTCCTTATTTAAAGAATAAGGAAGAATTATATTGGTGACATGGTTAGAGAATTATATATATATATCTTACTACCAAATCAGTTGATGCATCGGATCTATTGTTATTCCGTTGACGATATAACATTTTCGATGTTAGCAAAACTCATGCAAAAATAAGAAGAAGAAAAAAAACACGTATAGGTATGATAGTAACTAAATGTCTTCAAATAAATAAATGACTATATCATTTGCTGAGAGTACTGAATTCTTTACTTCCGAACCACCAAGAAGTATCACAATCTAGGTGTAACTCAATCGAATGTGTTACGTTTTATCAATTTAGGTTGAACCTAGCATCAAGAATTTTAGCTGAAAGTCTTTATTACTATTTTGTTTTTACACTCGATTGCTCTATGGAATCCCTCTAAAAGGTCTCACACTTTCTATTTTTTTAGAGAATTGATTGAAAATGACAAATCTCTCAATTATCTATTTTTCTTAGATTATTTATTAGATTAATTTAGTGTGCACTCTAAATAATTTAAGAATCAAACATATTCATTTAAATTAGTATAAACAAACAACAACATGTGAAGAACTCAAAGTATAATCATATGCCAATTTTAATCACGTGTTGAACATTGAATTCATTCTTAACCAATAGAAATTATATTGCCATGGGTTTATTAAAATCGAATGAAAAGTTATACCAATATAAGAAGAACAAATACGCAAAAAATACCAAGGTTTCCCACTTTTTGATTTAAAACTTCTAACTTCTCTTCATTTTTACTTTTCTAAGTTCTCTTCATTTTTAAAAAATACCATGGGTTTTTACTTACTTCTAACTTCTCTTCATTTTTTATGATTTAAAACTTGTTTAACTTCTGATTAGATATGTGGCTTACGTAGTATCCAGGTAAAGAAGTGTTTGTGCCTCAAATCTCCTATAAAAAGCCTTCCAAAACCCCAAAACTTTGGGAACACTTGTGTCAGACATGCACAAACAGCAACTCACATAAGCCACATAAAGCCCAACAACCAACAACAAAAACCAAATCCAAGTTGGTTTCACTATTTTGATCATAACTTCTTCATTCTGTAGGAATCAAGTCAGAAAAATGGAGGTACAAATTCCCAGTATGCCAGATGCAGGTGGATTGAGCAAACTGTTTTTTCTTTTAGCTCCACTTTTACCGCATATTCTCGCTCCACTTGGTCTTGGGCTCTTCCACACCTAACACGAGATATAAAACAAAAAACATGAGCAATACAAAGTATGATGCAAAAAATATAACATAAACAAGTATGAACTCGACATTACAAATATGTAAATTAAGCATTTATCAAGAACATGGTTAGTGTTGAGAAAAATGGGAAGATAAATGAAAATAAAAGCAAGCTAAAAGAATTATAAATCTCTCATTACCAAATCAGTTGACTCATCCGATCCATTGTTATGACTCATCGGATCTGTTGTTATTCCATTGGTCAAGTAGGATTTTAGATAATTAATAAGACTCATACAAAAATAAGAAAAACACACATAGGTTAGTAAGTAAACATTTTCAAACAAATAAATGATTGTAGTATTGGCCTAGAAATATCTTGGATTAACAAGTAAAATTTGTTCCTATCTTGGATCTAATTGTACTTTTTCCCTAATTTTGTTATTAGGGTAAAATATTTTGGTTAATAATTTATACTCTAAGGAAAAGAAATCTGTTTGGTCGGCCTTTTATATGATGAGTATTTGTATTTCTTTTCGTTACAAAGTTCGTCCCAAGAAATTGATAAATCAAACAAATTGATCACAAATTAACTTCATATACAACCAAACAAATAGATTTCCAGTTCAGACTCTAAACAAATTGCAGCAATAAATAAACGGGTAAAGAAGACAAACTATTTGAATATGAACTTTAACTTGGTTGGACCCAATGACCCATGTTTGAACCACACTTAAAAATGAAAAAAAAGAATGGAAACAAAATAAAAAAAATCAGCATGTTAAATAATCATCACCAGTAGAAAACCAATAACATCTGGAAAACCGTAATCAAATCATTAAACTTATTGAAGACCTAAGTACAAAATTGATATGAACCATTTATAGTAGGTTCTTTATAATAATAAAAAAAAGTACCTTTACATTCGAATTACCCATTGATTTACTATCTTAGTTTGAGCCCAAAACTCCGCGACTCCACCCAAGATTCTTATTAATCCTGTTTATCCTGTTGAAAACAGTATTAATTCACGGTTATCTTCATCCAATACACGGTTATCTTCATCTTTTCCATTGTTATCTCGAGATTTCATTGGTTTTTCTGCCCGGATTTTGATTGTATTTAAGATCCAGGTAGGGTAATATAGGTTATGTACATAAATCTAAATAAAACAAAATTGCATTACTGGAAATTTTTGGTTGGGTTTTTTTCTGTATTTTATTTTCTAGTAGATATGGTAGATCATTGCCATTATCGTTTCCTATCCACTCTTCGAGTGATTTATATTATCTTTTTTTTGGTGGTACTTCATCATCATCTAGCACATTTCAAGGACGATCTGTTTTTCGACAACGTATTGATCAAATCAGACAAGATCAACAAAATTCGAAATCGATCGGAGCAATTCGGACATATCACTTCTTTATGGAAGCATCTAAGTTCTACGGCGAATGTCTTCTACAGTGATTTCAAACGATCAGGATTTCAAATTCCTTGTCGGATTATGGATATTCAGTATTTTCTCCATTGTTTGTTTCTTTAAGTTTCGAATTATGTAAATGTACTTTCTATCTTAATCCGTTTACTGATGTAATCGATATGACTGTAAAAGAAATTTCTTATTAATGAAAATTCTTAGGCATTAGCCTTTTCCATCAAAATAAAAAATAAAATATTAATTTTGTTTTTTGAAAATCCATTTTACTATGAGTTCTTTTCAATATTTTTCATTTATGCGCTCACCAGTACCACCATTAAAGCTTCTCATTTTAACATCTAAAAGTAGGAGGAGGAGGTGATGTGGCGTCCAGAAAGGAAAAAAAAAGAAAGAAAATATTTGAATTTCAATTTTAGATTCAGGATATTTTATAATTTCCATGATGGATGTGATCAAATTGAAATAAATCAACGATTATCATTTTTTTAGATCCATTTCGGTCATGTTGGTCGATCTTATGAGTCAAATCGCACATAATTGTAGTACGAAAACCGGTTTGAACGGTTGCGATACTTGTCCAGTTCTGGTTCGGTTTTGTTCATGTTTAAATTTTTCTTTTTCATCGGCCTACACTGTGCAAGCGGTCGGTCATCTAGTATATGATCAAAATAACCAGAGATGTCAATGTGGTTAGTCTCTGGCTGACATTAAGCAGGCAAAGTACCATTACGCAACCAAAAATCAGCCATTATAAGATTTGCTCGTGCCTTTACAAGATACTAGCATAGCATATAAAGGATTGATTGTCTGGGGACATGGCATTAAACAATTTGTTCTCAGAGTCATTCAAGAGACACAAATTCTATAATGTCAGCAGTAAAGTTTAGAGTTAGGTAGGGAAATTCTCTAACACCCACGTTAAATTCGAAATCCCTACATCAGATAAAACCCCATTACGACACGTGAATTAATTCAAAAATTCACACCAAAAATACAATTTTCCACAATATCAACGGCCAAGGAAATTCCATATAAAGATAATAGTCTTAACATTTGGATTTTAGTGGCTTAGATTCTCCAATCATTCTAACTTTAACTAAAAAAATTGACTTATTAGATTTTCCCTCCATTTCCTATTCAAGCAACTGGCAGAACTAACGCGCGCTAGTGTTAACATGCTCTAGTCACTATCCATCTTAAAAATCGTGGAGTAACTCCTGGGGAGTTGGGTCGTTGAGACAAAGCGCCACGACCTAACAACTCTCACGTGTTATTGCCTAACTGGCTCCTGTACTTCCCATAATGTGACTTCACCGCTGCGCATTTTATCACAAAGAAACTTAATCATATGCCTCCGAACATCAAGTTTGATGCAACAGTTGAGGACGGGTTTATTAAATTTGAAACTGGGTCCCACGTTTAACAAAATTTAGTAAGTTGTCCTTTTACTGCTATTATCAGAGAAAACTTTAACGTTAATTAATTAGTTAACGTTAAAGTGCAGAGAGAGAGACTGATGAGGAGATTGTGGTAATATAGAGAGAGAGTTGGAAATTGGATCGTGGAAGTAAAAAGCCAAATAGAGCGGAAAAGAAAGAATTGGTTATTTTGAATTTGACGTTATCTGTTTTGATGATTAAAGATTTCGTTTTGTTTTGCTTCATTTCTGCTTCTTCTTCATCTTCAACAACTACTCACTTATGGAAACTTATACACTCACAGGTGAGTTTTTATTTAGGTTCTTATTTTACATTTTGTATCTGTTTGAGTTACTATTTTTGTTGTTTGGTTTTGATTTATCTACAAGTGACTTATTTGTTTGGTGGAATAGTGTTTAGTTTCGTGATCTTTTAGATCTACATTGTACTCCAACTGAGTTCTCGTGATAATCTAGTTGTTTCGTTGTGTTTTTTTTTTCCCTGGGAATGTTATCTTCTACTGTTTTTATATGTGTTTATAGAAGCTCTTGGGCACAAAGAGAATGCCAAGGTTGATCATTTTTCACATGGTTTAGTTTTTAATTTTTGCTGAAAATGAAGGGTTTCTCTTTCTATTTTTGGGCTTGGCGTTCTATTTGAATTCAATTTGAGAAATCAAAGATACGGTGATTCTGGATTCTCGTTCTTTTAGTGTCTTTGTTGTAAATTAAGTGGAAGCAAATAAAATTTCACGGATGTTTTATTGCTGGGTTTTGGTTAACTTATGTTCCCAATTTGTAGTTTAAGTTGGTGACCCATTCAAGGAAATTCCTGATACAGGTGCCAATTTCTCGATGATCTTGACCTCATTCTTACTTAGGTTTTCCTAGGATTGATAGTAATTGGTTGGGTTTCAACTTTTTGGTAAGAATTTATCAGCGAGATTTTGGGTTTTCGATGGAAATGGTGTTTCTTTTTTTTGGTTACGGTATGTGAACTAGTGATCCTTTGATATAAATTGTGTTCTTTTTGTATTCATAAATTTTGAATCGTGTTACTTCAGTTTTCTCAGGGGTGAGGATGGTTTAAGTGACACTGGAAGAGTGTCTTTGAGTTTCTTTGCATTTATCAAGGTTTAGTAGTTGTTTTCATGCTTGTGGTTCTGGTTTATCTTACATTGATTATATTCAATTCTTAATGACCTTGTAAAACAAAATAACACGGTCCTTGATTATAGACCTTAAGGGGAAGTAGGAGTTGCAAAAGATAGCGTATTCCTACTCCAAAACCTAAACAATGAACATGTATGAGAAGGCTCTTATAGCTACCAGAAAAGGGATAAGAGTACAAAACAGTCAAGTCGCTATTATAATGGTCAAGCTCTTGCTTGAATACAATCTAGAAAAACCTTGGGAATTACAATTTCTTCACCGCCTCATTTATAGTTTTGCTAGGATTATTTAAGTATTTGTTAACTCGATTTGAAAGTGGCTGAAATTTATCGCAGAAAAGTGGTGGTAATACAACTATAACCAATGTATTGTTTGTGGGAGCAACTAGCATGATTTGCGCTCCAGCAAAAAATAGTTGTTATATAGGTGTGGAATAATGTTGGTGTTGCTGGTTGTTAAAATAGTAACTTTAGAAGAAACTTATCCACTGATTGCTGCTGTATATGGTGTTTGTTCCCTGGGATGATATTAGTGGTGTTGCAGTGTTATCAAAGTCCCTAGTAAATAACATAAATTTGGGACTGGAAGATTATTAGTAGTCATTTTGGAAGATTAAAGTACCTAGTAAAATACATAAATTGGGTCAGTATTAAGTTAGTTCAAGCCTTCAATGGTTTTCTTTCATAATTCCTTTCTAATTTACAAGCGTGTCATTATAATTATATTGATTTTTTTTTTTTTCATGCATTTTGTCCTGCTACGCTAAATTTTGATCTAAGTACCACTTAAATACTGATATTTGTTTTCTTTCTTGTCTGGTGTTTGTTTTTGACAGCTTAATTAACTGACGTAATGGGTGTGAAATGGCTTAAAGCACTTGTTGGCTTAAAAAAGCCTGAAAAATCACAGTTTTCGAAGAAATCAGAGAAAGATGAGAATGTGAGTAGTGCAATCTTTCTCTTTGTACCAAATAGTAATTTTTTGGTGTTTCTGTGATTTCTGCTGCTTAGTACTTTCCAGTAATGCTCTTAGGCATGTTCAAATAATTTATTATCCTGTCTTTTTACGGCTTCCAACTGTAGCCTTTAACTAGATTATAGGAGGAACTTCTCATGTTGGTGGTTCTTGTTAATTTTTAAGTATGTGATTGATCAGTGGAAAAGATTCAGAAGTTGCCATGATACTGAGTAACAATTTTTGAGTGACTGTAATTTGAAGTTGCTCACATGCTCCGTAATCTCTATTTGTGTAATATAAGCAAGATGTTACCTTGTTGTACACCTAAGCTGTTGATTTCCATTGCTGTTTATCTTTCGAGACCAGTGTTGGGCCAACTTTGCTGTTTAATTAGTGCTTTGTGTATGATATATTTCATTACTACCTGTGGCTAGACTTTTCGCACATTTGACCTATCTGGCTTTTTAATCAGTTGTGAGTATAAATCGTTCTGCAACACAAAGAGGCCTTGTTTTATATTGCAAGGATCCCGCCTTCTTTATCTGCATTTCTTTGTTTCTCAAGCACTTATATCTTCTTTTCTAATAATTACAGAAGGCTTCACCTGGTAGTCGGTTTGGCATCGTAGAAAACAATCCATCCAGATTGATAATAATATACTCAGGAAGAGTTTTCCCAAGATACAGATCCAAAAGTAGGAGATGACGGTGTTCATATTGATTCAGATAATGTCAGCTCTGCTGATAGCTCACTCCAAGTACAAGATGTAAATCAAACTAAAGCGAATGCGGTAGAGGAATGGGCTGCCACACTTATACAGACAGCTTTCCGAGGTTTTCTGGTATGATTATTTCTATATGCATCATCAGTACATTTTATTTTGTGATTCTTTCTTGGATCATTCTATTGTTGGGAAAAAGTTTAACATGGAATTGGTGATGTCCATTGTTGCTATTTTTTGACTAGGAATTGAAGATTTTCTCTTCAGACTATTTTGTAATAAACAGTGGTCCAGGATCTGGTCATTAAGTTGTCGAAAACTTCAACCGTTTGCGCCATATGTTAAACATATACTAGGGTCCATGATTAACAATAATAATAGTAATGAACACATACACATTAATCATCGCAAACCCCCTCTATTGGCACCTCAACGTAACCTAGTCGTTCAGAATTACTTTCTAAAGCTCTTTGAGATCGTTTTGGGTGAGAAACGCTTCTGGAGAGTATGATTTATTTATGCGTTAAATTTAAAACCAATTTACAGGTCATGGATTTAAATAACAGTTTCTGTACTTATCAAGATTTTCAAGTCAGTATTTTAGACATGGGTTGCAATACCCAACTAAGTTGGGACTTTAGAAGGGGTTGCTTGTCAGAGGGAAAAATTAAAAGAAAGGATTTTCTTGAAATTTCCGTTTACTGTTCGCAGGCAAGACGAGCGCTGAAGGCCTTAAAAGGATTGGTGAGGCTCCAGGCACTTGTTAGGGGTCATGCAGTAAGAAAGCAAGCTGCAATAACTCTTCGCTGCATGCAAGCTTTGGTTAGAGTTCAGGCTCGTGTCCGAGCAAGGCGTGTTCGCGTAGCATTGGAAAAAGTCAGTCGTCACAACAAAAATTCAGGAACAACTTCAGCATGAAGCTCATGTAAAGGGACATAGAGGTAAGACTGTCAGTATGCTGCTAAGGTCCATGTTTTTTTTGAGTAATTAAAGAACTTCACATTCTAGTAATGGAGGTTATTATATATACAATTCCCATGGTTTGTATCTCAGAACACGTCAGTTGTCATGCTACTACATGTTAATGGAAATTTGATCTCACACCGACCAAAATATTTGAATTGGATCTTAGTTCGGCCAGAGATATACCCAAGTTAAAAAGTAATCTGCATGTTAATTGGGACACCTGTTCTGTGACATTTTTAATCTCTGTTTACATATTTCTCTGACAACTGGCAAGTGGTGTTGAAGGATACTCTACTTCTCCCTTTGAAACACAAGTTGATACTTGTTGACATGTCATGTAACTATTCTTCATCTCTATTAGATTTTAGAATTAAAATCCCACTGCTTTCTTTATCCCCTGTACCGTCATTTCAGAAATTCCTTTTTATCAACCTGACTGATGTTTTGTACCTTCTTCAGCCCTCTATCTGAGTTATTTCTATAGTGGTTGCCCTTCTTTGTTTCTAGTAGTGGGCACCTGATTGATTAGCTGAGTGATTGTATGTATGTCGTTATTGATTGTTGAATATTGATGCAGGAAGGGTGGTGCGATAGTGCTGGGTCTGTGGAAGAAATTCAAGCAAAATTGTTGAAAAGACAAGAAGCGGCAGTTAAGCGTGAGAGAGCAATGGCATATGCTCTGGCTAATCAGGTAATTAATGATGTATAAAAACATTTGTTCTCACACATCTGAAGTTGTTTCGTGTATAGTAGTCTTAGCCTAAAACCCATCACTTTACAGTGGCAGGCTGGTTCAAGGCAGCAGTCATCCCATACTGGATTTGAACCTGATAAAAGCAACTGGGGTTGGAATTGGTTGGAGAGATGGATGGCAGTTCGTCCGTGGGAAAATCGATTCCTCGATTAATTCAAAAGAGGAAGAAAATGGAATCTCGAAGGATATGACTAGCATCAAAACAACAGCGTTCACAGCCGTCAAGAAGAAAGCCAGTTCACCATTGGATTCCTCAAATAAAAATCTATGTGTATCTCATTCTGATGGAACCGGTTCTTCATCCGGCCAATCTGCTAGTAATTTAGCAACAGTGGGAACACCACCAAGTATGTCAAAGCCTAATCTGTCTTCAGTGGATCCAATTGAAGAAACAAAGACACGATTAGTAGCCAGATCCTACAGTAATCCAAAGAAAGACCGAAACAACACGACAAACAAACAAACAAGCGGTTGTCCCTGCCGAACAGTGGTAAGTCTTTATGCATCAGTATTCTACTTGTTGCAAATTAACTCAGATTGGATTTACAAAGTTGACTCTTTAAACCTTTTAAGAAAGTTGGTAAAGCATTGGCATTAACAACTCTCTATCTATGCTTAAATCTCTTGTTTACAATGTTCATTAACAGGTCTTGGTCCGCAATCAGCCAGGCGCCCCAATAGAGCCATTGCCAACAAAACCCCGGATTCAAAGAAATTCATCAAGATAAACCAAAGGTAGATGTTGATTCCACCCGCCAGCAAATACAACCCGACCAAAAGTTCAGGTGCGGATTTGAGGAACTCATTTGCAATTCTCTATATTCATCCTAGTGGAGCAGTTGATGGATGTGATCCTCAGGATTTCCTGCTTAGTTACAGAAAAGGGCCCAAGAAAAGTCTTTTGGAGTTAATTAAATACACAGTGGTGTTCCTTGAAGAATAGAGTTTCTGATTATCATGCAGCAAATCCAAAGAAGAGCTATTTAACTCGGCTACTTGGTTGGTTGTATACTAAATTGTTAATTAGAGAAGTTTGTACTAGTATTTATGTATGTCAGTAGAGAAATCAAGTTTCCATATCAATCTTGTTTGAGATTTTTCTATTATTCTAATCCAATATATCAGTCTTTTTTCACTACAACTGCAGATACAACCCAGTGTCCTGCCTAGCACTAGTAGCTATGCTCTTCGACTATGTTGACAACAATTACCAGCACTTGGAATGGTTATGCCTCATTTCGTGTTAATGGAGAACCTCCTTGTTTAGTTACTATAGCTAAAAGGGAGTATGTACTTGGACCAAAACTATGATTTGAATATATATCGTCTTAAAGACAGCCGATCCAGAGATAATAGTACACGTGGCGTGGGTGTAGTTAAGTAGCTCACTTCACACTAATAGTGACGGGGTAAATTTTAAATACCCTAGTTTTCATACCCAATAAATATACCCCTTATACAACAATATAAATAATTCTATCATTTAAATACCTTGCACTTTAATACCCTCTTACAATATTATTTTCCATTTAAAAATCTTATCCATTAAAAAATAAATTTTCATATTATTTCACATCCACCAAAGGAAATTCTACTCCACCACCGCCACTCGCCACCACCACCACTTACTAAATACAACCACCAATAATATTCCACCACCGTCACACACCACCACCATCATTGTTATACTGGCATGCCACACCGCCACCGCCATAATATTAGGTGTCAACAAATGAAGTTGATCCAAAAAATCAAAAGTTCAAAAATATTTGTCAAATTTGGTTGTTGATTCCATTTTTCAGGTGTTGATACTGTTTTCAACATTGGTTGTTGACTTCCTAAAACTAAGGTCAATTTCTATTGTTGATCTGTGAAATATTTGTTGTTGATTCCATTTTTTCCATTGTTGATACACAAACATTGGTTGTTGACTCCCTAAACTAAGGTCAATTTCTATTGTTGATACACAAATATTTGTTGTTGACTCCTTACACTAAGATTAATTTATATTGTTGATACTAAAAAATTTGGTTGTTGGTTCCATTTTTCCATTGTTGATACACAAACATTGGTTGTTGACTCCCTAAAACTAAGGTCAATTTCTATTGTTGATACACAAATATTTGTTGTTGACTCCTTACACTAAGATCAATTTCTATTGTTGATACACAAGTATTGGTTGTTGATTCCATTTTCCATTGTTGATACACAAACATTGGTTGTTGACTCCCTAAATAGTTGATGGAGAGTATTCAACAACTTGTCGTCCAACCTCACCACCACCACCGCCAGTGTGTACAAAATTTCCAACACCACAAACAACTTGAATCACCATTATCTTCATGAACAACTTTAATTAATCATTCCAACCACAACCAACACAATCTCCATCATCAAAATTCATCTGGGTTTAACCTCCACCATCATCACCAACACCACCAAGACAATGCGTATATCCACCAACACCACAACAACCATAACCACCACTATCTTCAAGACCGATTTTATTTCATCATTCGAACCCGAACCAACACAATATTCATGACTCGATTTTATCTACATCTACCACCACCACAGTAAACTCAAACTAGAAAAGAAGATAATCAATTGATAGATTGAAATACATACCTCCTTCATCGTCGCCGCCACCACCATCATTGTAGATCCAGTATCTTCCTCCACCACCATCATCTTCTTCTAATTAAACAGAGATTTGATATCCTCCTTCACCACCACCACGACCTTCACTGTTATTTGAAACTAGGGTTGTTTGATGGATCTTGAAATTCGAGCTTGTTACTCTATCGATTGAGAAGAAAGAACAATTTGAAAAGCTAAACCCATTAAATCTATAACATCAAAAAGAAGAGGAATAGTAACGATTGATAATGATTATCAAGCTTGATTTCGAATCAATCAGTGAAAATCGATCTAAATCGGTGGTGATGTTGTTGCCAGATGGATTTGCCGGAAGCATAAGAGGTCTTTAACCGATGACGAGATCGGCCGAGGTGGTGGAAGCGAGGCGACTCAAGATGTACTAGTTGGTTTAATGGATTTTTCATGGTGATGGTGATGGAGATGATGGTGGTAGAGATGGAAATGGTGGCGACGGAGACGGTGGTGGCGACGACAACATATACGCCACCCTGCGGTTCACGAAGATGGTGTTTCTAATCTTTGTGGCGGCGGAGGAGAAGGTGGTGGTGGTGGTGGTGGTAGCGACAATGAAGACGATGATGGTGCGATAAAACGGAAAGAGAGAGACAATTGAAATAAAAGAGGAGATGATATCGATGGATGTAAGGGTATATTTGTAATGTTGTCTAATCCTTAATGGATCCACGATGGGCTTTGGATGGAGAGGGGTATTTTTATTGTAGGATAAGGGTAGTTGTGTAGCCCAGAATCGAGGGCATTATATAATTCCCACTAAAGTGATGTCGTATGGGCCCAGTATATTCAACATTATTGTCCAATGGCGCACGATCGTATAGATCCTAAATCAAACCATACACTCTTTTTCTTGTGTCGTACGTGTTTACCTAAAATATTTTATTTGATAAACCGATAATGATAAGTGAAAGTATATAATTAAGGAAAGCATGATCATGTTCAGACAAGATGTAGAAAAAAAAAAGGTTCAAGATGTAGAATGCAGGATCACAGATCCAAAGTGAATACTGCAAGTCACAACACAAATCTATATGAATGAACAAATTTGTGGAGACTATATAGTACACAAATTTCCCAGGCCGTGAGGTCAAAGAAGTGGTAACACGTGCTTTGGACGTCCCTCCTACATCTAGGATAACCGTGTTTGGTTCAAATAAAGGAAAAACATGGCACAATCTAAATGATTGAGAGGAAATGACTCTAGCATTTAGATTAGTAGCGGAGTTAGAAAGGGGAATGATCAAGGTTGAGATTCATTGTCCCAGGATCTAAACCATAAAATTTAACCTATATATAGCATTTTCGGTTTTGCACATGAAATACCCCACTTTCTCTCGTACTCGAGGGTTCTTTGTTGTTTTTATAAGAAGGATGTGACTTACATTTACCGATATTTCAATCAATTAATCTAATATAATTTCTTTTTCCGGAATAACACGACATGATTATTGATCTTTTCAACATCCAAACAATATAGTTCACATGCATTCGCTAAAACATATTAATATTCGGTTAAGCTCCATATACAGATTAATTAATTATAATACATAAAGGGTACTTTGTAGTTGTAGAAAATATAACATCCTACATCTAACATTCATTGAGATTCATGCAAAACAAATAAGCAAAGAACAACACAAGAACACAAGAATGTACGTAGTTCGGCATGATTACCTACGTCCCACTAGGGGTGAAAGATGAATCTTATTACTTGCTCACAATGATACAAAGGTAGTAATGCTTAGTAAATACACAAGGATAGCTTCACTCAATCTCTCTCCTTGCTCACTCACTTATAGAACCCGGCCTTTGCCTCTCTACTACCGGATATTTACGGGCGAGACACACATACCACGAAATTACGGTGTTTGACTATCCTATCAATCTTAATGTTTCGTCGGGTAAAGTTATGTCGAGTCTCCCGATGTTTCTTGTCGACCATACATTCTCCCAAAGTGTTAGTATCTAGATGACTTTGAACCTTTGGCCTGTGTTGATCTCAGAGCCTCTTTGAACATTAAGTCCCACACTAATGCTTACGTATCGGTCCCACCTTGATCTAACCCTTTCTTTGATGCGCGTGTTGCTTGTGGCATTTAATATTCACGCCTCCTAATTCAAATAGGACCATTGTTTCTTCTCGCACTTTACACGTGTCATTCTTCGATCGGATGTGGTAGATATATCTTTCTTGCTTTAGACATGGGTTCGATCATGTGCTTAAATGTCACATTTGGGTGCCTCCTGTACGAATCTTTATACGTACCTCTTAGAATATTTACTACTACATTTATGCCCCTTTCTTCCCACTCGTGTAGGCGACACGATGAGGGAAGAAAGCACTCTTTACGCAACAACTCCACGTCGTCTCATATGACACCACGTATCCACTAACTCTACTTTATTACCTCTCACCTTCTCTCACGGGTTACAATATTGCTTCGTATAAATAAACCCTTGAGCCTCAACCTCATTCTACCATTCATTCTCTTTCACGTTGTGAGTCCCGATATTCTCTCGCAACTCTTCACTACGTGTTTCTTAACCTATGTTTTGTCCTTGCTTTTGCCGTTGTCTCTATCTGCCACATTATTATCACCATTACTATGTTTTCACCCTTTTCATTGTTGTTATCGTTATACTTTCTTGTTCATCATAATTATTACATGATCATCATCAGTGGCATCACCATCTCACTTCCCATGGATGAAAAAAGGTGTATAAATTTAACTCGATAAAGATAGTTTTTCCTCGATTCTGCTTTTCATCGTTGATCTACACTCCATGATCATCAATAATTTGATTTTTTCTACGATTCTTCAATGTATGATTGTAGGGATGAAAAAATATATTTCAGTACCTCTCTAATGTTTGTTTATCAATCAATTGAAAGACGAGTTGGAGTCTCCGACTATGGATATTAAACCGCTCTCGGGCCGAGAAGGGTTTGGAACATGACAAGTTCATTGCAAGTAATCGTGCAGTCTGAAGTACACATCATAACTAGGCCAACTCGGAGGTTGTACTTCTCAATCCATCTATATCACGACTCGACCCTTTGTTTAGGAAGTGTTGTCTGACGGCACTTCCGTGCCTTGTGTTAGGCAACCTTTATGGTCGAACTTCGCAAGTGTTCTTATCTCAAGCTTGTTTGTCAAAGTTTTGGTTAGCAACTATAAAGTCTTTATTTCAGTCTATTTATAGCTAAGTCTCGGACTAGGATAGTAAGTGTAGTTGAGCTCTAGACTCCACGACGTTATGATTACAAAGACGAAGAACTACTCCAAGGAACTTATGGAACTTCATCGACAAAAAGATATGTGGGACTTGAACTTATTTATCACTGTCCCATCTATTATATCTCCCATCTTGAGACAAAAGTCGATGAAAGAGAGACTTAGATTATACACATTTGTTATTTAGTAGGTTATCTCAATATATATTTCTCGAAATATGTGTTGTGCTTTCGCTTGTGAGTTCATTTACCGTGACCAAAGTCATGTTGATTATTTGATAATAATGAAAAATCGCTGATGAAAAAATAGTTTGTGAATAACAACTATATAACATCCTCTAAGAAAGTTTCAATGATTGAAATGGGAGTATAGAACGTGTAACCATATTTGGATATAAACATAAGTGTGTTTTCACATTTGTGTAAAATTCAAAACCTAGAACTCCAAAGCATGCATACCCGCAATGTAATCGTGGTTGTTGGAAATCCTGGATAGTATAACCGACGGAAAGTTCCACGTCAGGTGGATTTACTGCAGAGCTTGGAAGTGAAAACTCAATCAGGAGTTGCTAAATACTGCGTTTGTTGGCATACTTAGGTAGGTTACTTTAAAATCGATTTTTATGAACTAAAACACTTGTATAATAAAGGAATGCACCTTTGCAAAACCGTGGCTATAATGTTCATGAATCGATTAGTGAATCAAACCATTTTGGTTTGATGGTGTCTTGTATATACATGAGATCGGGCTAATCGAACAACTCTCTAATAGTTCATTTGAGTCATTTGAACTAGTTAAAATATACTAAAGATGAATAAGGTTGATATGAAAGTGCTTTATATGGCTAAAATCCGTTGGTTAATTATTGTTGAACGGCCTGAAGTGTACATTTGAGAACTGCAGTACTCAAACCTAAATGGGAGTTACATTTCATTTGTGTATAACAAGCTAAGTTCGATCTAACGGTTGAAAGATATTAATCTTGAATCTAATCGGGTTTTTCATCTAGCATTGAATATTTAATATTTTGTTACCAAGGTAGCTTAGATCGTTAAACCCCGATTTGGAGACTATATAAGGAGAACTCTAGCAACTGGAACCTAATCCCCACAAAACTCTCATTACTAGTTGTGTAAGAGGCGATTCTCCTTTAACCTTAGGTTTCTCTCGAGACCCCGTAGGTTAACGACTTAAAGACTTACTGGGATTGTGAAGCGGAAACTATTTTCTCAGTAGTTGCATTATCGATCTTGTTGTTTCTATCGTGATTGAGTGCAATCGTAAGATTGGCTTGAGGATTTATATCTCCATAGGCAAGATAGAAAAGTAGTCATTTCACCTTCATCTTCATCATTTAGTGATTCCACAATATCTTGTTTCGCTAGTCGATTAAGATTATTGTGAGTGATTTATATTTGATGTTCTTAGAGAATATAAGTTTGGTATATCGATTGGTTCTTGTTCACTGATTTATCAAAAGACGAACAAAACTCGTAGGCCATTTGGAGACAGATTTATCTATTCATAGACTTTTCTATTAGGGGAATGATGTTTATTAAAGTCTTCCGACTTTGGGTCGTAAGAAATCTTAGTTGTGGGTGAGATCGGCTAAAGGAATCCAAGTGCGTATCTGTGGGATCGAGACGTAAGGAAGCGCAAGCGTACCCTTTGGATCGGTGTGAGATTGATTGGGGTTCAAACTTCTGATCTGACCAAGTAGTTAGTTTGTAGTTGTGCGTATGCATGAAGACTTAATGCGTTGTGTTCAATGCTGACTGGTCCTGGGTTTTTCTCAGTATTTGCGGTTTCTCGTTAACAAAACTTCGTGTCGTGTTATTTCTTTTTCAGATTATATTTTGTTATATAATTGAAATGTCACGAGTATCAATCGATCAAATCAAATTGGTAATTCCCAACCTTTGTTGTTGATTAAAGTGATTGATCCTTGAACATTATCTTAACAGTGCAGTTCAAGTTATCTCTCTTATATTCAATCGGGCTCGCAAATTATTATTTGTTTGATTGCGGATGAATTGTCGATTGATATAACTCTTTGATATATTTTCTTAAGATTGAGTCCCGTGTCTGATTGATTCTCTTGAAAGTATATTGAAGTTAGTCCATACAGACATAAGAGAAATATTAAAAGAGGTTGTTAGACCCCAATTTCAATTGGTATCGAGACGAGCAGAAGAAACACGTTTAAAGACCTCAAGTCTGTTTGTAGCGATCTGTCTCTCGTGACTAAGTTTATCTCTTGCATTCACGCACACCAAAATTTCCTCCAAGCTTTTAATTATGCCAATGTCTTGGGATTACCTCACGAGGATAACTTCAAAGTTGATTCGAACTTTGAGGTAGAAAGGTTGTTTTATCAAATTTTTATAACATTCCTCAAATGAGACATTTGACACTCTGTCAAATGAAATGGGTCCTCACTAGAATCTCAAAAATCTACAGACTATTGATTTTCAAAATCATGTCACTCATTGAAGGAATTTGAAAAGTCTCTTGGTGAGAATGGGAACTCTAGTATCATTGAGTCCTTAACTTCTCCAACAATATCGAAAACCAATTCAAGAAAGTACTCTACAACGAAAAGATTAGTGTTCTTGAGGATATTATTAAAGAAGACTCAATTAGAGAAAACTTTTGATCGGTGAATGATATCTTAATCTAAACAGACTTCGTGTTGAAAAAGAGAAACTGGTGCATCCCTTATCATAGCCCAGAATATTGCAAATCCTTGAAAAAGAAAAACTTCTGTTTTAAATAGAAATTCTTCTGCATCACCATTAATTCTCGAGACCAAATTTCGTTACATGAAGAAATGTTCTCAAAGTTCTTCTTAAAGAGAATATTGTAATATTCTAATAGGGCTATGAATTTAAAATAGGTTCCTTCCAATGTTTCTCTTCCACAACCTCTTTCATTATGGGAAAAGAATCCACTATGTTCATCATTGTTTGCTAGAAAGAAACATATTTACGATCTTTAAAATCTACTTCTTTTCAGCTATTTAATTAGTAAACTCTCTAATGAGCACTTCAATGATTCCATTCCTGCTAAAAATAGGATCCTCGTAAAATGGATTTACTGGTCACTCATCTCGAAATCTCCATGAATCGTGTTCACCAAATGGTGCAAATTCTTACACCACAAAAATACGCATTCCCAATATTTATGAGAATAAGTCTGGAACGAATCTAGACAGATGGTGGATACATGTCTCTTGTAATCCTCTAGAATCTATTTCTGTGAGGTCCTATAATTTAATCCTCATAAAATTATATCCGATGGATCACTTTAACGAGGGTTAGTTGAATTCTTATGAATAAAAATAACCAAAGAAGGTAATGAATACCAGGGTTAAACCTCCGGATGGAATTTACAACTCATCTCAATACTCATAGTGGGATTACATCTCACTGACTCGCCAATCTGTAGGCATTTTTATTCTTATATCTAACCTGAGAGATGCAAATGACATTTGAGAGATACTCAAGTCTAACAGTTTTCCATTTGTATTATGTTTGAATATCTTTGGAAAGTAGAGTCACTTGACTCCTTGTTGCTATGTATCTCACTCTTATGCTCTAATTTAATTTTTTTAATTATTGAGTCGATGATGTGGGATATATGAAAACATAGGTATTTTATTCTTTTGAATCTCTTATGTTGTTTTCAACTGAAGGTCCATGAGCATTAGTGTCTCTCTTGGGAGTTTGGGGTATCACAACCAAAGAAAGGGCATCTCTCTTGCTTGAAAACATATATATATCTTATATTGTTTTGCACTTCTACCAGAAAATAAGAGGAGGTACCAAATACCTCATTAAAACTTTTCCTTTATAAGTCCTTCCTCGAAAATGATTGTCTATGGACTGAGTGAGACTCTTCAACTAATCGGTTCACACTTCGTGTGATAGTCTATGGATAAGATCGAGACAATACAAAAAGCGAAGTATAATTCTTGATAATAGGTTCGGACATAACCAAACACCATAGGATTGC
>JAJJWW010003853.1:0-84439 GCA_023531295.1 Papaver armeniacum | reverse complement strand
AAGATTTGTAAGTTATAATGTAGTATCTCCTAATAGAGATTTAAGTTAGAAGAACTTAGGAATTTCAACTTTCTTGCAACCTAACTTAGAACTAAGTATGTTTCTGTATGTCCATTAAATGAATGACATAGTTTGTATCAAATACTCATACTTGTTGTTAACTTCAATTGATGAATTCTTTTTATCATAATGGTGAATGTGGAAATGAAAGTGAATGAATGTGTCATGGTTTGTATATCTGGAATGTCAATATGGAAACTGAAACTGAGGGGTAAATGTGGGGGAACGGATTTTTGACCAGGTCAATGAAGACTTGACTTTTTTTTGTTGCAAAAAATTAGCAACGTCTTTTGTTCTTTGCTAAATTAGAACCGAGAACCAATAACATTTAGTTAGGGTAGGGGTATTCATGTAATTAGAAATGTTTTGCAACGGAGACCTTGGTTGCGAATAAACTCTCAACTTCCGTGATAGGTGCCGTGAGTAACTCTTTTTTGGCATCCGTTAATCTTGGATGGATTCCTTCAAATAAGTTCATATCGATTGTTGTCCGAGGAGCCTGGTATTGATTGGTGAAGTATTGAACGAATGCTTGGGCTATTTCCTCCGGGGTATCAACCCATGTATTGTCTTCCATCTGGATTTGCCTTATGTGGTTGAATCTGCGGTGGATTGTTGCCTTCGTATGGAAAAAGGTTGTATTCAGATCACCTTCTTGTAACCATTGTACCCTCGATCGTTGTTTCCAGTAGATTTCTAGGCATTGCACAAGCGCTAGGTGGAGTTCCTTGCTTGTAGTTCGTGGGCTAGCCAGAAGTTTAATTCATTGCCTGTCGATGTTGCACATTGGGCTTGTGCATGTTGGATTTGTATTTCTGCTCCTTTGATTAGGCATGGTAGGTATCCGAATGTGTTTTTGCTCCAAGTTTGCAATGTTACCGCTGTATTGTGCATTTTGTTGAGTAAATTTGTTGGAGCATCTGGATGAAACATCTGTACCCATGCATTTTCGACGACTTCTCTGAGGTGTGGGTGTAGGAGCCATAAGTGCTCCACTCTGAAATTCTTGTTCTTTGGTTTTTGGATGAATTTTTCTAGTACATTTTTAATTGTATCTGATATTAACATTAGTGAACAAAATAAGCATTATCGAAAAAGAATAACTATTAACTTAAATGATGTGGATGTCATAACGAATTTTTAACTTCGCACTTGCATCCAATCTATTAGTCTACAAACAGGACACCCACCCGTAAAAAATCGGATAGGCCGGTTCGAGTACACGGATTCAATCCCAGATACTCGCCCCTAAATGCACATTCACTACGATTAATGGCCACAACGGCCACATGATTGACGATATATATGTCGACAATATGCTGAAGAATGTCGACTATATATTCTGAAGAAGTGGACATGATGGTGGTTGGGCCTAAATCAAAGAGAGGACACAACAAAGGCCCATCACGAAATAGAGTGTCTCAGACGTGTTTTGTCGCTCCAGCCTCTTTTAAACTTTTTAGGAGTACCGTTCTGTGGAAGGAAATCTTTGCACTCTGTTGGGACAATTTCCTCCACGACACATTGCAAGTTGCAGTTGTGTAAGCTTTTAATTTTCAGTTTTTTTTGGCATAAAATATTTTTTGAGGTCACATTCAAACTCCCTTTCCTGGGATCTTTTACTTTGCAGTTTCTAGGATCAGCCATAAGAAAGTGGATTCAAAATAGAAAGCTTGGAGAAGAATAAAAGTACCAAGAAAAGAGAAAAGATAAAGATAAAAACAACGAAGGCAGAAGTTAGTAGTAAAGGTGTGACAAGAAGAAGAATTGACTAAAATTGCTAGACATTCTCTGCACACTTTACCATGTATAAATCGAGTTTATCCAAATCTTATCCATCTATCTCACTCTCTTTATCACATCTTATTAAGATATTTCTTATGGATTTAATACTTTGTTGATCACCTCTCACAAAGTTTAGCAACCATTTTCTAAGCTGGAATGCTTAATCAAGGTTATAAGGGTACTATTGAGGTACATATAGGTACTATTTATTGATAAGCAAGTAGACATAGTACTCGACCTTGCACCGATAAGATTTGGAACAGAACAAGAAGAATGCCTGCTTAAAGGATAAATCTTAATCAACCTCAACCACTATTATGTTGTCAAAATGGAAGTTTAGGTCAAAAAAACAAACCTGCAGTAGGGTCAAAAGTGTTGTGTGCTCACACGAAACGGCCATTTTTGGAGGAATATACAAGTTGGAAATCCCTTTGATTCCATACGTCTCTATCTTTTTTTCTTGACAAGCCGACTTTTCGACGACAATTTCTACCTAAGAGGGATTCGTACAGTTTGAAAACATTATAAGTCTCCTTGAAATACACAAAATATAGATAAGATGTAGGACCGTAGGAGGGATGAAAATTGTGAGAGTTGTTTATATCATTTGCCTTCCAATCGAAGTTGCAAGATGCTGCATTTTTTTTTTAAAACTACCCATGGCAAAGGCACACTGGGTAGTGAAATTTATTAAAAATCAGAAAGAAAGAAAGAAGGAGGGGGACTAGGCCTTACCTCACTACAAGAAAGGAAGAGAAGAAAGCAAAGAACTAAAATAAAACAAAATTACATATTTCGAAAGCGGTAAACCGGGAGAATAGAATTATCAATGAGAAGATTCCGCCTTATGAAGTTTGGAGGATCAATCCACCAGCAAGAAGCAATCGTCGCACCATGCTTGGCTAAGAGGTCTGCCACCGAGTTGCCTTCACGGTAAATATGAGTGCACACAAACTGAATAGAAGAAACAAAGTTTAAGCAATTGTTCCAGTGAGTATAAAGAGGCCAGGGAACCAAATCTGGACACCATTTAACCATTATGGCTTTTGGCATTTTAGGAGGGATTCTCTGAATGCCCAGAAAATCAAGAGTGAGTTTATCTACGGAAGTGTAGAAAGAAAACCCACCACTATGCCTGCTCGATTCAACGACTAGACGTTTTAGGTAAGAAATGGCTTGGCAGGGAGAAGTAACGCAAAAATCAAATCTCAGCTTGTTGCGACAATACCAAATGAGCCACAGGCAGCTAACAACAGCAATCCAGAGCAGGTTTTTTGTCTGAGAACAACCCTTGAATCTTCTGACAGACGCAAAGAGAGCACTGACATTTGCACAATCCAAAGGATGATGAAACACCTGCATAATCCATCTCCATAACGAGTTAGCGAAAACACATTGAAAGAAGAGATGAGATTGAGTTTCATTACAGCTAGGCGAGGGGCATAGGTTGCAACAGTTCGCAACAGCAGCTCCTTGAACTTTCACATTGTCATCTGTAGGAATTCTGTTATGCAAGATCTTCCAACCAGTACAGGCACGTCTAGGAGGGACTTTAACAGCCCATAGATCTTTAAAGTCCTGGGTTTCTGCAGCTTTAGGCCTGTGATATTCGTAAGCCTCTTTCATAGAAATATCACCCGAATTGCTAACAGTCCAAACCTGTTTATTATCTTTGTGAACAGCAAAGGGAGTCTCCCTTATAAAATGTTGGACCTGACCTTCCAATTCAGGCATATAAGAAGGTATCAGCCATCTCCCCTCAATGATAAAATCTGCTACAACATTATCCAAATTCGAATTATCAAGGTTTAAATAGTCTGTAATGGAAGAACCCATATTCACGTACCAAATGTCATTCCAAAAATCAATGTTACTGCCATGCCCAACTAGCCAGATCATATTATCTTGAATGATACTCCATTGTTCCTTAACCCCATGCCACACTGAAGATTTTTTATACGTAGCACCTTTGAAACGGGCTTTGAGAAAGTTACCAAAGTCGGAATTACCAGCCATTAGCCGCCAAGCCATTTTCATAAGAGCAGCCTCATTTAAACTTCTCATGGATTTAATGCCAAGACCACCTTCAGCTACAGGCAGACAAACGTTGTCCCAAGCCACAGTATTATGATGAGTTGTGTTAATATCCCCAGACCACACAAAATTGTGAATCCATTTCTCAAGAGTTTCAATGCAAGAAGAAGGCCACTTGTAAACATGAAAACTGTAAAGGGCCGAGCTAGCTATTACCGTTTTAACAAGTTCTACACGCCCCATCATGGATAAAGATATTCTAGGCCGCAAATTTCAGCTTGATTCTGTCCATGATCTCAACAAAGTGATAGTTCCTCGGTTTGCCTTGGAAGATAGGAACTCCAAGGTAACGAAAAGGGAGAGTTCCCATCGGAATGTTGTAAGAGTCAGCAATAATGGAGGCTCTATTAAAAATATGCTTACTCGAATATATAGTGCACTTGGATGCACTAATAAACTGCCCAGAGTTCTGACCATAAGCTTCAAAAATATTCATCAGAGCTTGCACATCTCGTTTAGTTCCTCTGCAAAAAGCCATTATGTCATCTGCATAAAGGACATGAGAAGGAGCGTTCGTACCTCGAGGAGAAGATATGTGATGCACTGAACCTTGCTGAAAAGCATTGGTAATTGCACAGCTAAGAACATCTTCAGCTAGGAAAAAAAGAATGGGAGATAAAGGGTCTCCCTGACGGACCCCTCTCGTGCAACCAAAATAGCCCATAGGCTTACCATTAACCACAATAGATAATTTAGCTGAGTGCAGGATGTTGTGTATCCACCCAACAAATCTCACAGAAACCATAGCCCTCTAAAGATTTGAGAAGAAAATCCCAATTCAGAGTATCAAAAGCTTTGCGAATATCAAACTTGAGGGCAATGTTGCCACCGAAAGCCTTGTAGTCGAGCATGTTGATAGCCTCGGAAGTGATGCCAATACAATCAAAAATACTTCTATCCTTGAGAAAGGCTCGTTGCTGAGGAGAGATAATTTTTGCTGCAATGGGACTCATACGGTTAGCTAGAATCTTACCAATAATTTTGAAGTGAAAGTTTCCTAGAGCAATAGGACGAAACTTTTCAATAACATCAGCACCGGGCTCCTTAGGAATGATGATAACATGACTAGGATTCGCATTAGGAATGATCCAGCCATTCTGAAAGAAAAACTGCACCGAGTTAATCACATCACTACCCACTATATCCCAAAAAGAGCTGAAAAAGATGCCACCAAAACCATCCGGACCCGGAGCTCCATTGGCATTCATGTCATCCACAGCAATTTTGATTTCAAGCGTGTCAGGCATGGCAGTAAGAAGGTTATTATCAGCTTGCGACACTTTTTTTTGAATATTACTGGAAATAAAGTCATTAGAAGGACTTACAGTATTGCCAGCATACATATCCTGAAAATAGGAAACCACATGAGCAGAGATATCATCATGAGAAATTAATAACTCTCCATCAGCCTTAAGATGGGTAAGCTTATTAGTAGCCGCTCTGATTTTTGCGTAAGTATGAAAAAATTTGGTGCAAGCATCACCATCCTTCACCCAATTAAGCCGAGATTTGTCTCTCCAAAAATCCTTTTGCGTGAGAGCATCAACAAGCTTATTAGAAGCATCAACTTCTACAAAGTGCAAATCATCCGAGTAGCCCTCATCAATAATTTTCTGCTGAATATTTTCAAGAGCTTGCATAGCTTGAATGACATTTTGCTGAATATCTCCAAAGACCTCTTTGTTCCAAATTTTTAGCACTGATTTCAAAAAATTTAACTTCTGAATGAGTACATACATAGGACAACCAAAGAATTGCTGTTTCCAAGCACTTAAAACAACATCACGTAAGCCAGGGTGATTTAACCAGGCACTCTGAAATTTGAAAGAAGAAGCAAACTTCTTATCCCCCTTGTGAGCTTCAAACAGAAGCGGATGATGATCAGATTTAACTCGGGCAAGAGTACTACAAACCGAGGAATCCCAAGAGAGGAGCCATTGCTCATTACAAATAGCTCTGTCAAGCCGAAGCTCCATATGCTGTCTACCTGAACGACTATTAGTCCAGGTGTAGGGAGCACCTCTAGTATGCAAGATGCTGCATTCATTCTTTCCCAAGTATAAAAAAGCCAAACTAGTATACAAAGGCTTACCTTGCAGAATGCAAACCAGAATTGGGCCCTTACGTTTCTAGAAGGCAAACATTTGACAGCTTGTAACTCATAAGGAGAGGTTTAAGAGGAGATCAAACGAAAACAATCTCTAAGCAGACCTTCTCATGAAATTGGAGACTATACATCCCAAGATGGCACCTGCAATAACCTACACCAGAAACACCCACAAGCAAGTAATGTTTACAAGCAATTCTTAATACAGATTAGGATATTTTTGGAACTTGGAATCCAGTTATTGATGAGTGAGTAAAACAGTATAGTGGGATGATATTAAGCAAACAAAATGATACATGGACAAAAGATATCTTATGCTGATAACGTATCTTTTTGCAACTTAATAATAACTTGCAAGTATGACCAAGTGAGTCACGTAGAGGTCTGATGTTGGATAACTGGTGCTGTGGTGGTAGCTCGCATACTATTTGGTAGCAACTGCAATAACATTTCAATTCAATACACTTAGAACAAGTAACAAAATAGTGCAAGTGTTCACACAATCAGAGTCGAGAAAAGCAAACTGACTGGTCACCTTCACTACATTAAGCAACATATGAAACCATATAGAGTTCCCGAGGAAGGAAGCAGTACATATGGATCCCATCAGCCACAAAAATTTGTTCAGGGCTGGTTAAAGAAATAGCAGGGCGTTTGAATTAACCACATATAGAGCTTTCTATTTTAACTACTCGATTGACGAGTCTATGTTAGTGGCCATCCTACGGAAAAACATTTCTTTTGGATCTATATGGAGGTGATATAGGATTAATGGTTGACCCAACAAACATGAATACTGCCTCAAAGTACAAAGAGGGGACTTTTGGTTTTGGCTCATTGAACCTGCAATTCGCCAGAACCAAGAAAACTAAATAACCAAACACATTGCAAACTATCATATTTGGGCTCCCAGTAGAAATCTTACTTCAGCTTGCATTCCTGCATGAAGTCCAACTCCAGAGGTGTCATACATAACCTGTTGGCATTCCAAACAAATTAACTGTAACAACTCAAAT
The DNA here is from genome assembly GCA_023531295.1 of Papaver armeniacum. NCBI lineage: Eukaryota > Viridiplantae > Streptophyta > Magnoliopsida > Ranunculales > Papaveraceae > Papaver > Papaver armeniacum. The sequence continues at coordinate 77,377 of JAJJWW010003853.1, read as the reverse complement.
ACAAGCGAAAAAGAGGAACATTTATTCAGAGAAACAAATACAGCATATCCCTGTGAACAATACAACTTGATCTTAGAGCTGCGAGACATCATTTTTCCAAGAAACTATTGATTGTTGGTCTTTCTTAACCAGGGATAGTAGCCAACTCACACTCTTTGTATCTTTAAAATGCATTTGGACATTCTCTCTATAAGCTTTTTCTATTGGTGCACAATGGTAACACCTAGAAAGTAATCAATTAATGAAAAATTCAATAACTTGGAAATCACTATCCCTCACATCCCAGAGGGACACTGTCTAACGGTGACAACTACCTAAGTCTGATTTATTAATTTTTGGAAAGGAGCTACCAACATCTGATCCTTTTCTCATCTTAATGCACCTAAAACAGAAGAAAACAAATTACATTCTAGGTTGAAGTTAACGAATCGCTTACAACAGCTGCAAAAACCACGGCAAGGGGAAATAAAGATCCTCCGATCCATCCTCCGATCCCATCTTGAAACCCAATAGCAGTAGCAAGAGCTGTCACAGCTGCCGAATGTGATGAAGGCATTCCGCCAGAATCAAACAGCTTTTTAGATGTCCATCTCTTCTCTTTATACCTGCAGTCTTTTAAGTTAATCAAAATTTATTGAACAATAAGGCCCCAGAGTCTTTTTTATGGTGAATAGTTGGAAAAAACTAAACAGTTTGCGTCCTTAACCTAACATTACAAAAGGGTATCTACTGATAAAGGCATAAAGCATCATTGTAATCATCAGAAATAACTTCGTTGAGTTAAGGATTGTGTTTACAAACCAGGTAGTGAAGATTTTGAGGAATTGAGCCAGAAAACCAGCTAGCAATGCAGAAAGAATAGGAAGATTGCCGAACGGTATAGTTGTTGATGGCGCCATCGCATCCCCTGTTGTCATCACTTCATCCATTTTCTCCTCTCCCAATCGGTAGATTTTCCTTCTCAAATGGGTTTTTCAAGCTGCCTTAAGATCTTCACCTACTCATCCAAACTTGCTAAAACTTTGTTCAACAGTTAGTCGATGCTTACGTGTCAAACGCCAACAAGCTGGTAGAGAACTCAAAATTTGGAGTTGTAATATTGCTGTAAAACATGGACCTGATTATCGCTGGCATTCATATTCATCCAAATTGGATTTGGTCTTTTTGTACACTTGAACATCTACATTCTCTTACAAATACTACAAAATTACAGAGGCTCAAATGCTAAAGATACAGACTGAGACCACCATTTACTATGACTTGCTAACCGCGACATCTTGCCGATCCAGAATAACATTCAATATTTTGCCAGGAACGTATATTCTCTTTTTGATGGTCTTTCCTACTAAATATTTGGAAAGTTTTTCATCTGATGATGCCAAATTCAATGCGTCTTCCTCTGTACATGTTTTGTCGATCTCTATGGTACCCCTTGTCTTCCCATTGATCTGAACAGGTAGAATTATAGTTGAAGCTTTCAAGTACTCGGGGTTGGCCTGCATTTTTGACACATCAATATCAGATGGGTTTACAAACAGCTACATACTTATTTTTGTACATAACGCTACAAACCCGACAGCAGAAATCTAATGATGCATTCATGATGTTGTCAGATTTATGAAGATTAAGGCAGAATGCAAGAACTGTGATTACTCTGGAACGATGATAGAACAATACCTTTGGAAAGCTCTCGTATGCTACGGAATTTGTATGTCCAAGCCGAGACCAAAGCTCCTCAGCCATGTGAGGTGCGTACGGAGAAAGTAACGGAACAAATCCCTCGATGATCGATCGTGGATGTTTATCCCACTGATAACACGTACGATAAATGCCAGGGAAAATAAAAATTATAGTTACATTTTGTAATCTAAGCTAAGGTAGTAATTATTAAAATATAGAACCTTGTATGCAGCATTAAGGAATTCCATCATTGCAGAAATGCCAGTGTTGAATCTTGTTGCTTCAATTTCTTCTGTTACCTGCACATTCAAATCAGACCCAACCAGTCACTGAGAATAAACAAATAGATCTATTGAAAAGATAACAAACCTATGCAAAAATTACTGGGGCAGCTGACCTTAGCAATGCATTTGTGTAGGGCACGTAGTTGTTCCAAAGTAGGCTCATCATCGATTGTAACTGTCCCATCTCTGAATGATCCATTAGGCAAAGGTGGACCAACAATTAATCTCCAGGTCCTTCCCAGAAATCGATGGACACCTTCAATTCCACCAGTACTCCAGGTTTTCGAGTCTCTAAGAAAGCAAGGTAATGTAACAGTGAGCGGCAAACAAGTGAAGTTCCACAAGAAGATAAAGCTGGAACATGGATTAGCAGTAGTAATCACCAAAAAACTACCTTAATGGTCCCATGAACATCTCATAGAGGCGAAGTGAATCTGCACCATATTCAGTTACGACATCATCTGGATTAATGACATTTCCCCTACTCTTACTCATCTTATGAGCTCTTGAAGTCAAGCGGATGGTTGGATTATCTTTTAGTACAAAGTAATCGCCAGATTTAATGACCTACGCTACGGGCAGTACATTGCCCAGTAAGCTAATTGATATAAAAGTGAGAGAAAGAAAGAGAGTAATCAACCTTAATTAGCTGACCTTTTCTTCCGATACTCTTTCTTGACTAAGTTCAGACAAGAGAGTAACCGAGTCCGCAGATATTAGTTTTTCTTCTGAATCTCTGTAAGCTGTATATTCAACCTGTTGCTTGAATCATTAGATAATTATAATGACTTCATCAATTTGGAACGATAGCAACTTTATATACCTCCCCAAGTATGAGTCCCTGGTTTATGAGACATTGGAAGGGTTCCTTGGTGGACACAACACCTATGTCAAAGAGCACCTGGATGACAAAAACTCCTTTCAACAGAGATTCAGCAGTTAAATAACTGAACCAGTCTACCAGAGCAATCTAATTAACACTACAAACACAGATAAATAACTGAAACTCGTGTGTTCATAGTTACTTCACCATAAATTCTCCAAAGTACCACAAAATTAAGATGACGAACCTTGTGCCAGAACCGAGCGTAAAGTAAGTGTAGGACAGAATGCTCAGCACCACCAACATAAACATCAACCGGACCCCAGTACCTACATTAGAACCTCTTATAAGCCGTTTTGATACTGATTTGTAGCTTCCCTGGCAAATATATCCATTTCGATCATTTGAAAGAAAGCATGTGTGTGGTGGTTGGTGCACTTACTTTTCCTTTTTCTTGTCAACCAACGCATCAGTATTTTTTGGGTCCATAAATCTCAAATAGTACCTGGAGATAAAAGTAGACATGTAGAACTTCAAGTCCAATTTTAGAAGCTTCCCAGAATTATACTTCTGTTTGCAAACTATACAAAGTCATATTTGTTAGTCAAACAAAAATAAAGATGTATATTATCTGATTTTTCTATTGATACAGTCGAACCTTTTTGCTTCAAAAAAATAACCATATGTTCAGTACAAATCTGAACCAGGTTAATGCTGTTATTATACATGTGGTTCCTTAGTGAAATGAGTTTGGTAATATTTGGAATTTCGACAATTTACCAGATCCCAACTAAAAAAATATGTGCATTGGTCATTGCTTTTTGCTAGTTTGCTCTCAAGTTAACTTAACTGCTGGAACTAAACAAACTATATACGTATAAGACCTGGGTAATTTATATTGTCAATTACTGGAAGAATGGCCTCCTTTTTTGTGTAAACAATAGCAAAAGCGACACCAATTAATTTAGTAGTTCACTACCCTACTCTTAGCTGATAACAATGTTAATGAACGGTCATTATTTACAGACCATCCCACTCTGGTCGATTCTATAGAACACTAACAACAAAAAAAGAACAATAACCAGCATGATAACAACAGAAAGAAATATATGAATATTACCAGCACGAACCAGCCCATTGTGGCATGGTAATTGTCTCTCGTCTTGCAGGTTTTCCAGATGTAGGATCTGTGGTTTTAACCTGATATCGAGACAAATTTCTAACAGTTGGATCGGTAATACTTCGGGCATAATTTGCATAGAACCGTCACAATGAGTAATATAGGGATGAAAGCATTGCATACCCAAGACACTGCCTTTGCTAGTGGTGGCTCCCCTGTTCCAGTGGGTGTGAAATCATCCAACTCAGGTAGTATAACTGGCAGTTCACTTTCAGGAACCGGTACTATCTCATCAGTATCATCCAAGAAAACCACTGGAAACGGCTCTCCCCAGTAACGTTGCCGAGCAAATAGCCAATCCCGCAGCTTGTAGTTCACCTAAATCCCAAGAAATTCAAGAAGGATGTATCTTAACGTATACAAGAGGAAGCAACATGGTTCTAACTATCAGACAAGACTAAAACTCCACTACCTTTCTCTTGCCATGACCAGTACTCTCAGCCCAATTAATGACCGTGGAAGCTGCTTCTTTGCTATGCAAGCCATTGATATCAAGCTTGGATGCCAAACTGGATGAATTCATAATAATACCTTCTCCTGAATATGGCTCTCCAAATTTACGATTACTTTCACCTTCTGGGTTCACAACCCAACAAATTGGTATATCATATTTCATTGCAAAATCATGGTCACGAGAATCATGTGCAGGTACAGCCATTATTGCTCCAGTACCATAACTGCAAAAGTGGATGATCTGGATTAGCTCGTTATTAAGAAAATGACTGGTACATTCAATCAAAGCAAAGACGCAAAACTGTACTAGACAGTGGAAGAACCAAAAAAAAAAACTTATGGAGGACTCGAAATGGAGCACCACCATAAAATGCTCAAAAGCAAGTGGCAACATTGCTTCATCAATAATCACCAGCACGATGACATGGAAAGACCAGACTCCTAATGCACAGGCACATGCCCAGGTGGAGAAAGTAACTAAAGAAAAGCATGGAACAAGTAAAGGATAAAACATGGTAACCTTCCCAGAACATAATCAGCAACCCAGATTGGAATAGCTTCCCCGTTAACTGGATTTCGAGCATAAGAACCAGTAAAAACACCTGTTTTTTCCTTCTGAAGTTCAGTTCTCTCAAGATCACTCTTTCTTGATGCAAGTTCACTGTACTCCTCCACCTGCAGTCACAGATTAGTACCTCTCGTATTTGTCCGAATTTAAGAATGCGTAATGAATGAACTGGACGCAAAAGCTAATGAACATACACATTTTTTCTGCCCCTCAGATATCAGCAATGACAGGAGAGGATGTTCAGGAGCTACAACAAGATATCTGTAGGAAAAGACAGTGATGGAAATCATAGATCACGCATTAGTCCCGGTAGCAGTAAGATAGGATTTCTATCAAACTAGAAACTTCTCTATATACACATATCATGACAAGAAAGCGAATCTTCCTTACGTTGCTCCGAATATGGTATCTGGTCTGGTTGTGTATATAGTGATTGATATTTCCTGCTCCTGACCTTCATCATCAAGTACATAGAATCCCATCTCAGCCCCTTCTGACCTTCCAATCCAGTTCCGTTGCATTTCCTTTATGCTTTCAGGCCAGTCAAGGTCATTCAAGTCTTCAAGAAGACGATCGGCATATGCAGTAATTTTGAGCATCCATTGGCGCATTGGCTGCTTGTAAAGGTATGGGATTAAATTTGGCATAACTTGGATAAAATGAAAGACGAAAATCCCATTATCACTATTGATAATACCTTTTTTATAACTGGATGACCACCACGTTCACTAACCCCATCCACTACTTCCTCATTTGCTAACACAGTACCTAGTGCAGGACACCAATTAACAGGCACTTCGGCCTGAAAGTAAGGAAATAAGGCATGGGTCACCAGAGAAATTTTTTTATTGAAAGCACTAAACAAAAAAAAAAAAATTAAGACACAAACTATAATGCCAACAAGAACAATCACGAACCTGGTATGCCAGTCCTTTCTTGAATAGTTGAAGAAAAATCCACTGTGTCCATTTATAATATTCTGGTTCAGTGGTCGAGATTTCACGATCCCAATCATATGAGAAGCCTAACGACTTGAGCTACAAAACAAATGAGCAAATCAGCAAGAGAAAACAGCAAGAAAAAAAAAAAGGTTCAGACCTAGGGAGGAAACAATCACTAGATATTAAGTATGAAACATATGTCAAGAGGTAGCATAACAGCAAGTAACTCATGAAATCATAAAATAAACAAATCTTAAATGACCTGAGCACGGAAGCGTCCAATGTTCTTCAGTGTGGTGGTTTTAGGATGGGTTCCTGTCTTTATACACAATTAAACCACAACCATTCATAATTCTTTAAATTATACGAAAATGATACAAACATGACACACTAAGAAAAATAAAATGCAAGCATACCTCAATTGCATATTGCTCAGCTGGTAATCCAAATGCATCCCAACCCATTGGATGCAAAACATTAAAACCTTGCATCCGTTTATATCGAGCCAGAATGTCAGTAGCAGTATATCCAAGTGGGTGACCCACATGCAATCCAGCTCCACTGCATCATTTTTCAAAGTAAAAAAAATAATCATAAACCACAACATTTTCACGCTCCACAACTTATACTTACAGAATTCGAACTAGTTTGATCCTCCCATTCACAAAATTATATCACATTCTGAAAACCTACTGTTCTTTTTACTATACAATTCACCAAAAAGAGTGAACTTCATTGAGATATTGTGTTAAAACCAGATAAACTTGCCATCAAAATAAGCAACTCTAGACAAAATTCGACCTAATTCAATCATACCAGTGAAGAAAGCTCCAGAATAAACCAAATTTTGTAACCCCATCTCTTGTTACTGCTAGAGGTCAGTAAAAGGAAGGGAACTTTGAAAACGAGCAAAAAATGTTAGCCAAGAAAATGGATGTTATTAGATTGAGAAATAAGATAATACCTGGGATATGGGAACATATCTAAGATATAGTATTTGGGTTTAGAAGTATCAATTTCATCAGGAGTTTTAAACGTATGATTTTCTTCCCAATAGCTTTGCCAATTCGGCTCAATTTCATGAAATGGGTACGCCTTTTTCAACTGTTGATGTTGTGATTCTTCTTTTTGCTTCTGATTACTGACTTCGTTATCATTCTTGATTGTTGCCTTTCTAGTGAAGGTAGTTCTTGAACTTCCATTTGAGAGATTAAAATTGGAATAGTTTTTAGCGGTTGCAAGCAACGGTTTATTTCGAGGAAAGAAGAGAAAAGGTGTATTGAGTGTCAGTGAAGAAGGTATAATCACATGAGCTTGCATTTGTGTTACCAAATTTATTTGCATTTCCTTTCAGTAGCTGCATAAGGGCAGAAGACGAAGAAGATGAAAGAGTGAGAGAAGATAACGCTATAAGAAAAACAAGGAAATTTTGACGGGCTAAGATTGAGCCCCTCGTGCAAATGGTAAGCGGGAAGAGCCGGATAGGGAGCGAGGGGCTTCGAACTCTGGTCAACGATGACTAGGCTAAGCAATGGTCACGCGAATTCTTGAGCGCTACTTGACTATATGTCGTTTACATAATCCGGCAATTGAGGTTGTGAATTCACACGTATCTCCTACGAGAAATAGGTGGGATGATTTATGAAAGTAAAGTAAAGATATTGCCGTGTATAACTTATTTATACCTAATTTAGCTAATGAATTCCAAACTAGTCCTTTAAACCCTAATTTACTTATGGTTATTTTTGTTATTTTACAATTGCCTTAAAATAAGGGCGGTGATCGGTGGTTTCGTGACTTTCCTATTCCACACGTTTTTTTATCTCTTTAAATAGGGAGGAAGATACAATCCATTATTGATTATGGATCTCAGTGTTTTAGTTTTTTAGGTACTGTATGTTGTTTTGATCTTGTTTATTAGAGATGTTTTTGCAAGAATCTTCAAAACTAATTTTACTCTCATCATAGATCTATGTGAGTTCCAAGTGATCTAGATGGACATGAAGATCTTTTATAATTTAGATTAGGTATTAGGTTGTTCTTTTGTATTGGGAGTTGGTATTTCTATCTCAATCTTAATGTTATATCTGTCGTTCTCGGATTATTTGGAGATGATTTTAATTCTTTTGTCGTGTAATGCCGGAAGATTTAGTAGCGATTTTTCGAGATTTCGACGGAATGTTTTTTCTTAGCAAGCGATCCGTGTTCTAGATGACGATTTTAATTCTTTTGTCGTTTAACGTTGGAAGATTCAGTAAAGATCTTCTGAGACTTCCTCGAAAAGTTTTTCCTCAACAAACGATTCGTGTTCCGGTGATTAAAAGCTGATGCTGCAAATTATTTGTTTGATTAAGGTATGTTTATTAAACTAAATTCGTGTTAATTTTTTAATCTAGGAAGATTTTATATTTAGGATTCTTTTGATAGTTATTTTATTTTCTTATGCGCGTTGCTTAGCCAAACACGCCAAATAAATTAAAGATTAGTAAAATAACACCCAGGCAAAATATAGAGTGGAGTTGTTGTTTTCGTTTGCCCAACTAGCCTAGGAACGGAAAGAAAGATAAAATTACAATGTGGAATTAAGCTGGCAAAATATTTAATACTCCCTCCGTTTCTGGAAAAGTGTTACTTTAACTTTTTCAATTTGGCCTATTAGGCTAAAATGAAAAAGTGAAAGTAACACTTTTCCAGAAACGGAGGGAGTTTATCTTGCATCTATCATTGAAGTTCCTTCAAACTTCCCTTTCTGAAGGTCATTAGCAGCGCGTTTTGATACCATAAGCATAATACTTCTGCTTTTTCCAGAGGCAGAAGTCAGAAATAAAACTATTTTACTTCACAAACTTTTATGTTTCTATAAGCCGTCCTGAAAATGATATTGTCAAACTGACTTTTCGACTTCAAAGGAGTCGAGAAGCAAATTCTGAGTGTACGTCCAGACACCCTATAGATCTTTCTGAAGGTAACTTTTATACCTTCCTCAAGCAAAACCAGATGGAAGTGTTTTTCTTTTTCTAATGAGAACATAACGGCATGTTTGGTTGGAGGGAATTGAATTACTTTCCCAAGACTAGATAGGGAATATGAATATAATTCTCCAAAATTAAAGGAAGAATAAACTCCATATTGAAATAAGTCATAATTTTTCTGGTCTCGTCTTAAGGAACCTACCTCCATATAAGAATAATTGAAATCATAATATAAATATATAGCATTATACATCAACGTTTAAGATGAAGAGATTCTTGTAACCATATTACAAGTTCGTTTTGCTTCAAAATACATTTTTTGTCAATTTTCGATGAGATAATTGTGATGTCTGTGAATTGTTTTACTACAAATTTTGTATATGCATAAATATATAAAAAAAAAATCCTCATTTAAATAGTTTTTATATATACTTAGATACATTTTTGTGTTTCCTATGCATATGCATGAATATGCCTAAATACACATATGAAAATTTTCTTTTGGTCTATTCAAATTAGACCTCCATATATAAGAATATTTTTTTGTGATCTCTAGGGTATTCTTATACAGAGGTTTTACTGTAATGGGATTCCCTTCCCAATATCCAAACACACCGTAGCAATCGAAATTGTAGCTGTATATAAACATTTTTCTGAAATCTTGTTCCACCCTTTGAAGAAGTCAGATCCCACTTTACTTATAATAATTAATAACTGAGGTCCAGTTGAAGGGGATGGGACCAGTGGGTAGGGAAATAATAGGAACTGATGGTAAACATCTCTCTAAGATAATAATAATATAATAGTAATTGGAATGTTTTCCTTAAAGGAAATGTAATACTCCCTCCGTCCCACTATTAAGTGACTTAGTTCAAGTTTGCACAATTTTCAAGGCAAACAAGTTAAAAGAGTATTTTTAAGCATATTTTACAATTATACCCTTATGGATAATAATAATAAGTGAAATTTTGAAATGATTTATCTCTCAAACTACACCACGGATGTTCACAAACTTCATACCATTGAAAAGTATTTTAAAACACCTACCTAACGAATATAAACATGCCTATCAAATTATGCATATTTCTTACATTTCTTATAATCAATTAAAAGGATAATTTTAGAAATATCTCCTTGTTTATTGATATAGGTCACTTAATAATGGGACAAAATGTAAAAGTAAATAGGTTATTTAATAGTGGGACGGAGGGAGTATTTTTATGGTAGTAAAATTTTCTTTAGAAATCTTTTCACAAAATTAAATATTTATTAGATATTTATTTTTTTTAATAGGAAAATAGAATTTCATTAAAATTATAATCAACTGTTTTGGTCACTTTGGATTAAAACATCAATCCAAGTAGGCCAGTTAACATCAATCCAAATATTTATTAAATAACAAGTATTTTATGTGTTAAAAAATTGTTAAAAGTTTTATTTCTCTACTAGAAGGCATTTGCAGAAATTTTAATGCTCTATTAAAAAACCATTTGCATTCAATCTTACGTCAGTTTAACACACTAAATAACTTTACTGCTTTGTTAGATAGGTATTTGTTGAAAAAGTTCAATATTACATCAAATTAGCACATCAAGATTTTAGATTTTAGATTTTCTTGAGATACTCGCAAAATAGTTTCAATTATTCATAATGATATCTACACTAACAGCTAAATCGTACTGCTGGAGGCATTGGCTAAGAGCAAGGGCTATCGGAAAGAGTGTTTTAACGCTCCATCTCTTTCGAAACCAATGCCGGAGGCAAGGGCTATCGGAAAGAGTGTTTTAATGCTCCATCTCTTTCGAAACCAATGAGAGGCTGGCTGAAGGAGTACATTTCCCACTATGAGATAGAGTGTGTGATAAGAGTGTATTTTTTATTTTCTTTTGGTTTTCTAGTGGGTTTTTTGGTGAAGCTGCCGATGATCATCCGTTTGTGCTTGAATGTTTGTTCGTCCACATTCCTTCGGATGAATGAGTGTTTGATAGACTTTCGGGGAAAGGCACTCCGTTTTCTTCAAATTACCCAATTTTCCTTAGCTCTTGCTCCAAGGAATAACAAATTTTCAATTTTATCAAATGTGACGTAAATTAGGATGCCAAGAAGTTTAGATCTTGATTGGCAGATGTTATCATCCCTGTATTATTTGACTTGCTTAGTCCTTTAAGGAAGTGTTTTGATCTTTTATTGAGCTCATTGTGATATGTTTCAACTCCAAACAAACGGTCTTTGAAATGCTAATACGTGTTTTTCTTTGACAGGCAAAAAGACTTTTACCACTGCAGTACAGTGGCATCTTTATGTTAACTGGGGTATTTTTCTCTCTTAATTTCTTGAAGACACATAATGCCAAGCTCTCGAAAACCTCCGTCTAAACTCTCAAGAGCTTGCTAGTGGTTCAAAAGAAGATGCACGTCTTCAACCATACTTATATTCAGGCATATGCATCGAGGTATGTTCAAACTGTTCTCACTTGGACTGAATTTATTTTTGAATTCTCCATGTTTTTAATGTATGGTCACCTTGCTAACTAGAAAGATTGTTTAAACTGCACTGCACTGCACTGCACTGGACAGCATATATATTGTTTAAACATGAGTCACATAACCATATGAATGATGCTGGGAGTGAAATACTCGTTGGTTAAGAAGCGGCAGCACAATCCTGTCAATCCTGTCAATGCTGGGAGTGAAATACTCGTTGGTTTTTGTATAAACTTCTATGGAACCATGTATGGTGTTCAAGAGATGTATACTATATATTATATACAAATATCAATTACAATGCTCTTGAACTGTTTTCCCACATTAAAACGAGAACTCAAAAATTGATCTGGCTGGGAGCAGCACTCACTAGAACTGGGGGGATACCTTTTGTATATAATTAGGTTTTGCCTCTAGATGTACTCTACTTCATTCAAGACGCCACCAGGCCCTCCAAATTTATTTATTTTGAACAGGCAACAATTACTTTTTTGAACAGGCCAGGTCTTCTAAATCCTTCACTGCTTGGTTGATAGCGTGAAGTGTGATTTTCTTAATCTGTTTTCATTGTGCATGATTGAAGTCAGTGACACACAAGAAAACAAAAAATATTCTTTTGATCATGGTTTAGAAATTCAAACTCACACTATACCTCAAGCTTATCTTCCCTGGCTCTGTGATTCTTGGGAAGTTTCCGAAATTCCTCCATCAATCTAAAGCATTCACCAATGTTTTCGGGAGAGACGAAATCGAGTGCAACCTTTGTACACGACTGCCAAAAGATGGAACACGAAGACAGATGAAAAGATAATACATCAGGAACCAGTTAACATCACAAGGGTACTAGGAAAGGAAAGGAAACCTACTCAAAACTGTTGAAGAAGAAACAAAATAATACCTTAAGGTTTCTGACTTGATGTGGACACCCGGCAGGAATAAAGACTGCCTCCCCTCTTTTTTGCTCAAATGTCCATGGTTCGATGCCTTGATGATAGAACAGAGTTAAAGTTGCACTTTTGAGACTCTTGCTACGAAGAATAGTGTTAAGACAGCAGCAAAGCATTACTAGATCACTAGAACATACCGAATTCCTCCTTAAGCCTTCTTTTATGCTCAATAGTCAAATAGAACGTTTGATCGTGAATGGGATGAACTACCTGTTACATTTTAGACAGCCGTTCAGATTAACAACTTCCGCTGTATGAGTGAATTATATAAGGCATTCACTTATATAACAATTACCTTCTCAACTGGAGAACAATAGGTGTGTCTGAATTCTTTAGAGTGATTTCTAAGGTATCTTTGGAGTTTGGCAACATCTTCTCTCCGAAAAATATCCCATAGAGCACTACCTGATTCCTCTTCAGGTGGAGCGAAGCCTGGGAAAGTTGGATCTGCAATATCATCATCATCAAGTGGTCTATTAGTTTCAGCTGCGATGTTATGATGTTGGTTTTCCTGATCCATTGGACTTGGACCTGGACGTTCCTTTGCATCCTGGGCTCTATGCTTCTTTTTCTGCATTTGCACTATGGATCGTTGTTCCTCAGTCAGAACTACTTCTGATGTGTGTGTCAATATATTCACCTGCGCCAGAAGAAAAAAAAATGAAGTTGAGCAAGCCCACACTATAAATGCAGAAAAAGCACGTTTAGTATTAGTAAAACAATCAGCAACCAATCCTAACCCGCACTGACATCTTTAGTACAAGTTTTGTAGTATCAGTATTATAGCTAGTTGATAAACGCTTTTGCCAAACACAATAATACGATAGAGATGATAGTAAGTTAATTACTCCAGAGAGTAACAAGGAAAAGTGAACCACGGTATGTAATTTGCGAAGGAACACTTGTTGAAGGAGTATCTTAAGCGTAAGATGAGATGATATATCGGTTATCATAAGAACATACAAGAAACAGAGGTCATATTAGAAGCTTTCTATCTGATTATGTAAGCATACCGCATCAGACATGTCGCAGTGAAGCTTGGTAACAGAATCCCCTCTTCCAAGTTCCTCAGCAATCCCATAAGCAATATATGTTTTAGGTCCCATATCTGGCTTTATACACTCATCTGGCAGCTTTACCACTAGATTAAGTAGACCATGGGTAGGATCCGTGTACTCTTGGAATGGTAGTGCAGTGATGAATTCATCGGAGTGACGGGGCAAGTAGTCCTCAAACTTAGCAGACGGGGGCCAGTCCTTCAGCTTAAGCATCTCAGGCCAGGAGTTTTTATATGCCCTACCAGCCGTATACCCTTTGAAAAATTGTTGAGCACTAATTTGAACCTGCATTTCATTACCAAGAAGTCGTTAATTGTAATACAGCAGTTTATTCATCGAGGAAACAATTATCAAAAAAATTGTATGCACAACAACAATAAGACATATGAATTGAGCTAACCTCGCAACCAGAAAGACAGTCAATAACCTTCACTTCTTCTGACAGTTCTGCACCAGTTTCCATATCCACATTGCAAGACATTGCACGTAACATAACGTCTGGCTCCCAACTCAAACCAGATGTCCTTTCAAGCACATTGCGAACGATTACTGGTTCCCCCTTAGTCCAGTGTTTTTGGAAGTTGACCAGATCTTCCTCATTTAGTATATCCATTGAAGATGGACAAAATAAGAAATTGTCATCAGATTGTTCTCTAGAAGCTGCTCTTCGTAGCATCTCATTGTTGGTAGTAATAACGTTGTAATGGGTGAGAGACTGCTCGACCTCGTAATTTTTTGCTATTTTTTCGGCTTTGATTTTTAAATCTGGAATCCAACAGCTAGGAAAGATTCTCTTAAGATCCAAAATTTGGTTACCACAACCACCCATTTCTTTTGGAGGGCAAGGAATTGCTCCATTATCATGGGAATACCATTTAGTAAATGTCTCAACCTGATCCATGCATCTGCTGACATCAGATGACTCCGGTAGAGGATCCCCTCCGTGCATATAGTCAAACCCTCTGTATGAGTAGTTATATAATACTTCGTCGGCACCACCTAAAAGGTTTCCTTTGCGAATCTCCCGACAACAGCTAAGACACAGTTCATAAGTACAGTTCGAGCAGCTCCTATGTAGGTCAACAATTGAAGTTGCACAGTTGTTACTGCACCCAAGCAGCAACAGATCATTAAACAAAATGGGGAAAACAAAATCAGAGGACAAAGAAAATGGAATAATGACCCCAGGTAAGAAGGAAAACCTACCAGTAAACACGCTCGTCACTGTAAAATGGTGCCTCTGTCAGTTGTATTTCAGAAGAACATATTCCTGCTCACGAAAAAAAATTATTAACAATAACAAGATTTTTATACGGCAAAAGGTTGTGAAGGTTTTTTTAATAACTTCTACCTTGAATTCCAGCCTCAATCTCCATCTCCAAAGACTGCTCTTCATGTATTTGCTTCAGAAATGGAAGAAGAGAGTGGACCAAATACTGGGCATGCTGGATTTTTTTGGGTTTGATAACATCCCCTTGTGTGCTCTATAAATTGTAACCATCAATTTAGCAGAAATACAAACGATACTAAAGATACTTGCAGTGATGGAATTGCCAACCTACCTTGAAAGCTCTATGTTTAATTAGGCATAGATTGCAGTTGCAATTTCCGCGACAAAGTGGGCAAGACTCATAAATTTCCACCTCTGATAACTCAGGATACCTATTTCACAAGGAAAACAGGATACCACCATGAAGAATCACAAACTCATATTCAGATAAAGTTGGTGATTTGGAAGAGGAACTTACCATTGCCTGATGCAATGGATACAGTATAGTGATTGTCGACAATTTTTGCATTCAACAACAGTTCTTCTGTCATTTCTATTACATTGATGACACCTCACTCGCTTCTTTTCCCCATTCTTATTCGTTGTATCCTGAAACAAGAAAGAAAAACCCTTCAGTCATAAGAAGGATTGTTACACTGTGAACAATTGTGGAAAGAAACACGGAAAATTATCCTGAAGAGTCATTTCTTGCCTTGGCTTTCCTCATGCTGCGCGTCTTCACGATATTTTCCTCATTTGCTGCTATGTTAGAGGAAGAAGAGGAAGAAACTGATGTAGAAGAAGTAGAAGTTGAACTTTCTGGGTCCAAATTTTTCTCTACTGAACATCTTGACCTTCTAGTTGTCCTTGTAACTTCCTCGCTATCAAAACTCAGTCGCACTCTTTTCTTCTTTGATGGAAGCTGCTCTTCTTCTGACTCATCAGAGAGAACCATTTTAAATTTTGCGCGTTTAAGTCTTTTTCGCTCCCACATTTTCTTTGGTGGAAGCTGCTCCTCTTCTGACTCATCAGAAAGAACCATTTTTGATACTCTTGCACTCCTTTGTCTACACGTTTCTTTCTTAGGAACATCAAAAACCGGTATTTCTCCAACTCTCTTCCTTTTCCTGTTAATGGAAGTTCTTTTTTGCGTCAGGGAGAATCCTTGAAGTCTTTTTGTTTCCATTGTAAAATTCCAACCAACTTCTGAAGTCTGTATTAAGCTCTGCATACTATTTGCCGGTGCAAGTATCGCCATTTATCTAGAGAAAGAAGAGAGGTACACAAACATTAGGCAGAGTCATCATATTAGATTTAAGGAAATCCAATTAAGTTCTATCTTAATTTGACTACTCATATCCAACTCTTAAAATCTAGTATCTAAAATCAAACCAAGAATGATCACATTGTCCATCGACACAATCATAACAGTCATAATTGCCAAAAAAAAAAAAAAATCAAATCAAAACAAAAAGGGTGATGTAGAATCAGTTAGTAATCCATTTACAGTAATTACTGTCAATGTATCAAGTATTCAAGTTTGGATCAGAAATGTTTTTGATACTAACCTTATAATGCGATTCACCTCTAAATCAAGTGACCAAGGTCTGTTTATTAGGTTAGAACAATTTAGACAGAGAAACTGATAATCTTCTTACCTTAACCGAATTGAGCTATACCTATCAAGTTATTGTTACAGAATTGACTAATTGATCTCCCAAACCTATATACTATGTGATTGAATGTGCCTAATTCAAGGACTTTCAAATTCTCATTCATCCAGGAAAGTAAAAAAAAAAAATACCAATTTCAGGATTCTCAGCTAAAGAATTCAATCATACAGATCAATAAAGCTTCAAAACTCATGATATTTAGATTAAGAACAATCTAGATAATAACAGAATCGGAATAAAATTGATCAGAGGAAAGAGATGATCACCTTTAGCAAACGTTGTGATCATGCATTGAGATGATCGGTATATATCATCAGGATGGGATAAGAAAAAGAAGAAAGAAAATATATTTATAGATATAAACAGAGGAAGATATTGGGAAAATTCTCAAAAAAGGAAATTCTGGAGGTAATTAAAGTCGCTAAGATTTTATGTGTGTTTTTAATTTGATTCTGTGTTAGTTTTCGAATTGGGAAACGTATTTATGTTTCTTCTTTACAATAAAGGTTGGTTGGACTCTTATTAACCTACGAGAATTGCGGATTACTACTCTTATCGTTTTTGTCTCCCTCTCCGGGAAGAGAAGAAGATCCAGTGGGACCTTAACCATTTGAAGAAGAGAATACTGTGGATTATTTAGAAACTTGTGGATTCCAGAGATAGGAAACAGTTTCGGTTATGTTGCTGGATTTTTTTGTTCCTGCTGCCATACAGTTTTGTGACTGTGTCACTGCAGATTTTATCGGTGATGATTTATTTCACCACTGAAGGGGGTATGGGCATTAGTGGCAAGTTCACGTTTTTGGTGTGGACAAAAATGAAAGTTGATATGAGCGAACTAGCCAGTTCATCAAAGAAAAATTAAAAAAATGCACCTATCCCTGACTTGAGACTTTTGAGTCTAAAAAAACAGTCAAACTTGGTAGTCACACGAACCAACATTAATTTCTCTTGAGATTGCAACTTTTCGTTGACAATTTAACATGAACTTTTTTTTTTTTAATACACTGGCCTGCGGTAAGGTCTTCCAGCAAGGTCTTCACTGATCAAATGTCTAATAACATCAGGAGGTTGAGAAAACCACACACCTTTAGTCACATTTGCAGCTCCTTCTTTAGCTAACAGATCTTCCACAGAATTAGACTCCATATATCTTTGCTTAAAAGAAATAACATCAAAATGTACTTTCAAATGCTGAATATCTTCCACAAGAGAGCGCAGCCTCCACGGTATCTGGACTTCTTTCCTGCAAAGTTGAATTGCAAAAGTGGAATCACTTTCCACCTCCAACTTCTTAATGCCCAAGTCTTTGGCTAAAACCAACCCATCTCTAATTGCCCACACTTCTGCCATATTATTATCATTCTTGAATATGTGTTTTGCATAACAAGCATGGAAATCACCTTGATCTCCTCTAAGAATCTCACCAATACCAGCATAACCCAACTGATTAGAAGCACCATCACAGTTGAGCTTCACAAAACTTTGAGACGGGTACACCCAGGGGACATGCACCTCCACGATTCTATGATTTTGTCTTCGCGGTATCCCAGAAGCGGTAAGAAACTCTTTAGCATCCCTGATTGCCATAGCAAGCACCTTCATTGGTTGAAAAACCACCCCCTAAAGATCCAGTCAATCCTGCCCCTCCAAATGGACCACAATATGAAAGGTAACAAATGCGTCCACTGAATGTCACCTATCATTCCTGATGCATTACACCATTCACGCAAAACAGTAGGAAAGAGATTAGTTGTATTAGGATAAAATCCAATCCAACTCTCAATTTTCCTCCACAATGGCCCGACTGCCCTGCAACCAAGAAACAAATGGTGAATTGTTTCAAAATCTCTATTACATATAGCACAGCCCGGATGCTCAACAATTCTTTTCCTATACAGAGATTCATTTTAACTGAGTTTATTGTGGCAAAACAGCCAGAAAAAAGATTTAATCTTATGTGGACATTTTAACTTCCACAAAAATCTTCAATCCGGATTAGGGGTCGGGTTACCCATTTTTTTGGTGACAATGTATTTATAAGCTTCTCGAACAGTAACAGAACCATTTCTGCTTTCCGACCAAACAAGTTGATCTTTTTGCCCAAAGAATCTAGGAACTGTCAAAGCTTTAATGTCCTCTTCCACCTGCGCAGAAATGAAGTTATTAACCATGCCCAAATTCCAACACCTATTTTGGGAGTCAATAATATCCTTAACTTTCATGCTAGGAAGATTCTGCACATTTTTATTTATAAACGCCGAAAAAGGTAAATTTGACATCCAAGGGTCATTCCAGAGATCCACACTAGCACCATCCCCTAAATTCCATCTAAGACAATCTTTTACAGCATCTCTTCCCTTAAGAATGCTTTTCCAACTCACCGAACTTCTACTCTTAGTGTTACATTTCCAAAAATCACTATCTGGAAAATACTTAGCTTTAAGTAGTTTAGACACCTCAGAATCAGCATTCTCAAACACCCTCCAAGCCATTTTAGCAAGTAAAGCAAGATTAGCCAACTCTAACTCTCTGACACCTAAACCTCCAAACTCCACAGGACTGCACACTCTTTCCCATTTGAGCTTGTTCAAACATTTTTTATCCTTGTCCCCACCCCATAAGAAGTTCTTTTTATATCTATTAAATTTAGTCAATAGGCCTTTTGGGATTTTGAGCATTGACATAACATGATTAAACACAGGGTCTAGGACAGATCTAATTAAAGTTTTCATACCAGCCATATTCAAAGTTTTAGTCTTCCAACCTATTAGCGAACTTCTTAGATAAATCACTAAAAGTATTAGCATTGATTCTCCCCCACTGATTGGGATACCCAAGTACTTACCTGGATCGCTAGTGAACTGAGCCTTTAAAGCCGTGTCCATACCTCTCGAGAAGCTTCTCCCAAGGTTTGCAGAAGTAAAAAGCATAGACTTCGCATCACTAATTAGTTGACCCGACCACCTGCAAAATCTATCAAGGATAGCTCGATGATTACAAGCATTTTTGTAAGAAGCTTTGAGGAAAATAACACAATCATCGACATATAAAGAATGTGAAATTCTAGGAGCACCCCTAGTAACAACTATTCCTGATATTTCTTTCTTTCGCATCCCCTCAGTGATCATTCTGGATAACGCTTCAAGACAAATAATAAAGAGATATGGGGACAAAGGATCCCCCTGGCTCAACCCATTAGAAGATTTAAAGCTTTTGCTAGGGGAGCCATTAATCAGCACCTGAAAAGAAACTGTGTTAATGCATTTAAATATCCAATTAACAAAAGTATCTTCAAATCCTAAACTTTGCAAAATCTTAATCAGAAATGGCCAATAAGCTTTATCAAAGTCTAGTTTCAGGGCCATCCATCCTTTTTTATGCTTAAATGACTGTATAACTTCATTACAAATGATAGTAGAATCAAATATTGACCTACCAGCCACAAAAGCATGCTGGTTTGGGGAGATGATCTTATTAAGCAATTTAACATGAACAAGATGACATTATCACTGCAGTTTAAGATCGTGTCCCCATTTTCTTTTCTTTTTTCGAAGTACACTGATATTAAAACCTAAGAGTCTTGTTTGACAACCTTTAGATGTCACTGTACTATATATATATCTTATATTTGTAAATATTTTTGGAAATCACAATAATCTTAGGTTAAGCAAATTTTATATATCACAAAAAATATATTTTTCTGTTTACTACTTTAATAAAAATATTTAATTTAATTATATTTATATGGAGCACATCATTGTTATTTACATCTTCTTATCAAAAATCAATCCACCATTGTTTTTTGATTCCAAAAGAACCAATAGAAAATACCATTGTTTTAACAAATAGATTCAATTGATTGGTGATCCATCAGATCACGCTCGGGCACAAAGTTAATAGATTTTTTAGTATAATTAATTTGTACAAAATCTTGATCACCATTAGCATTTAATTAAAATCATCAATTACAAGTCCATCACAATTCCAATAACAGAAAAATAAAATTCTAGACATGATTTGATGCTATGTGATCCCAAATTATATTTTCTAAAACCTAGGTTCTTGTATACTTCACAAAAATCAGTTGCATAATTTGTAGTCTCTTGACTCTAGTTCTATTATTTTAAGGGAGGAACTAGAAGAAAATATATGTATATATATATATATGTATATTAAATACTATTGAACTTAATGGGTATTTCTAGAAGCTAACTTCTATTTTTTATGCAACACGTATACTACTGACGTAAATGAAAAGTTAGAAAAACAAGAACCAAAAATGTCGTTTATACCTCTCGTAACTTGTGAACGGGTGCGCGAGTTAGCAAGACCCGACTTATAAAAGGGTTACCCGTGGGTAAAAAACACTATTAAAGTAGAATCATTTATTACAAACTGAATAAATTTGGTATCATCATATCCCAGATCATTGCCGAAAATGTCCTCAATTGACTTCCATCAGCCACATGATTAGTTAGGCCGTCTGCTGCTTGATTTTCTTCGGTGCAGATGTGTTGGAGAGTACATTGTCGAATTGCTTGCATCAAGTGGTTAATTTATTTAATCAAATTTCTTAGGAACTAGGGTGATTAGATGCTTCCGATGATGAATTTTACAAGATTTGTTGTGCCCGTTTCAAAGCAGGCTCTAGTCTATTGACGCGTCGTCACCGTTATGGATTCCATTAGCATTTCCCAAGTCTCTGCAAATAAAGTTGTGCCGATTCATAAGGGTTGAGACATCGATATGATTATTATTGTTGTTGCATCTCTGCGGATAAAACCCGCTCCTGCATGGCTCGGGTATCCTCTTGCTGCTCCATCAATGTTTACATTAATCCATCTCAGGTTGAGTGGTATCCAACCCACTGAAATTATTATTGATGTGTGTTGAAGGGTGAATTTAGTTCTGGTCCTCCCCGTCCTAGCTACTCCAAGTGACCTCACTTTTCTAGGAATAGTTAGAGATAGAGTTGCCTTTCCATTGTACCTTGTCCTTCTTTATATAGGCTTTCCCAAAAGCCCTTCCTTTTATGACATCATGACACATGTCATAACCCTCCTTAATTACTCCTAATGCCATTCCTTAATATAACCTCCTCTTTATTTGTTAATTCCTTCCTTATCCTTCTTCCAAAATGGGTATTTTCTCATTAAGGCTTGGGCTTGGTTCCCAAGTCCCATGTATTATGTTAGGCTTACCTCCCTTCTTAGAGGGACCCCGGGCCTGTTAAGGGGCGTTATTTTTCATGTATCAACATTAGTCCCCTGACTATTGGGTTAATTATCAGATAACCCAATAGTCAAATCACTTTGCACCCTTAGTAATCACGTGTCGTCGGGGACAGGGCGGTTGCGGCATCATTTATGGCGATATTTTCCTTATATAGGAGCATCGTGCTTTCAGTCCAGTTATCGGTTTCTCACTTCTATTTCTATTATTCTCTTCCGGTCGGATATCCTGCTCTGATGGCTCACTCTCTTTACGGATACATATTAACCTTAGCGCCGGTCCCTGCGCTGGTTTCAATGTTCAAAGAGATGGAATTAGCGCGCTTATCACTAGTAAAGACTGAGATTGAGGCGCTTTGTGAGCATAGGCTGGCGCATATGGACTCTATGCGCGCTCAGTTTGCGGAGCGTTACGAAGCACGTCAAACCGCTCAGGAGGTCGGAGGCGTGACGTCCGCTACTCATGGAGTCTTCAGTAATGAAGGCGACTATAGAGCATGCTATCACCGATTGTCGTTCGCGTATCTCCGGTCAAGCGGCCCCGCGTCTTCTCGGGTACACTCTATCTCTGGCGGCTGTTTCTGCGCTTGTAAATCCGTCTTATCCTGAAGACGAACTCGCGCGCTTATTGGTGTTGAGAGGGGAGGTAGATGTATTGTGGACTCTTAGACGAATCCGTCAAGACAAGGCGTGTAGAGATCGCGACGAACACGAAGGCACTCTTGCGTTTGCTCGGGGAGCGAGGGCTAAGGGGAAGATCATGCAGGACATCCGTAGGCTGATAAGCGACGCCGATTGGGAGTTGTCTCAAGCCAATATCCATTGTGATGAAGGGCGCCTCATGGAGGAAACTGTGGATATGGATATTGCCCGTTGTCGTGCATTGATAACCGGCTAGGTTACGTGCTATTTTGAGGACTTCTTTCCTTGTTTGTTGCTTCTATTGCTCCTTTTTGTGCATCTGCTTTGGGGTTCTCCCCTTTTGTGTATTTTTTTCTTTTTGTTGATTGTTGCCAAGCTTTTCTTCCTAGTTGATTCCTTTCTTATCCCTTGTCTCATGGATGTTGCTACACTGGTCTTGGGCCTTAGTCCCCGAGTCCCCAATGTTTATATCGGGGTTGTTTATTCTTCTTTTTTGGGTACCCTAAACCTGTTTGAGGAGCATCGTTTTTCGCATATCATTAACGTGGGTTGACACGTATCATAGCATGCAAAAGGAGGCGTGAGTGGTTGTTGCATCGTAAACTACGCCATCCCCCTTTATATATGGTTCTCATTTCTTAGTTTTGGTCAGTAATTTTCTTTTAACTTCATCGTCTTCTTTTCTTTTGATCAACAAATCGCCAGTATGGCTAACTCTCTTCACGGATATGTGTTATCCTTGGCGCATGTTCCCGTGTTGGTCTCGACAATGTTTAAGCATGATGAGTTGGAGCGATTGCTGCTCGTGAAGGCTGAAATTGAAGCGCTTCAAGAGCAGATAATGGCGAATAGAAATACTATGCGTGCAAAATTCAGGGAGCAGGATGAGGCATACCAAGCTGCCCAGAGGGCTGATTTATCAAGTTGCGTGTCAATGGAGACCAACGCGCTGGACGAGGTTGTCACCGCTCGTGACGCGACTGAGTGATTATTCACAGATTCATCGATAATGATGGCTACTATAGATCACGTCATTTCTTATTGTCGCCTCTGGATTTCTGGCCAGGTAGCCCATCGCTTCTTGGGCACATTCTGACCTTAGCGGTCGTGTCCTTGCTTGTGCCTCATCCCTACCTTGAGGATGAGTTGGCGCGTTTGTTGGTTTTAAGGGAAGAAGTGGGCCTGCTATGGACGCTTAGGTTGATTCGTCAGGATAAAGCGCGTAAAAAATACGATGAGCATGAGGATACTCTTTAGCTTGCTCATGGAGCCGAATCCAAGGGTAAGATTATTCGAGATATCCATAAGTTGGTGCATGAGTCTGATCAGGATCTTCGTTTAGCCACGCGCAATGTGATGACGGGCGTTTGATGGTGGAGGCTTTGGATGCGGATATTGCTCGTTGTCGGGCATTGATGGCTGATTAGGTTGCGTGTCCTTCTGTGAGGATTGTCTTTTTCCTTTGTTTTGAAGTCTTGTTTATGGCTCCGATGTTGTTCTTCTTATGCGACTGTTCTGAATAGAGTTTGAATAAAGTTTTGCTTTAAGTTGGGGTGTTATTCTTCTTCTCTTTTTTTTTTATTTGTCGCCAGCTGGGATGGATTTGAGGTAGCGCCTGTTTTCCCCCTTTCCTCCCCCCTTCTTTTTTTTAGGGGGTACATTATGTTGGGTAAGCGGTGTAAGACCCCGCCTTTCTTCTTTTTTGAAAGAAGCGGTGGGGTGGGGGGCGTTTGTAGAACGCGCCTACTCCCCCTTTCTTTTTTTATCAGAAGGAAGCGATGTGATGGGTGGGCGTTTGTAAAATGCGCCTACTCCCCCCTTTCTTTTCATCAGAAGGAAGCGGTAGGGTTGGTGGGCGTTTGCGCTTACCCCCACCCCCCCCCCCCTTTTTTTATATCAGAAGGAAGTGGTAGGGTGGGCGGGCGTTTGTAAAACGCGCCTATTCCCCTCTCTTTTTTTTATCAGAAGGAAGCGGTAGGGTGGGCGGGCGTTTGTAAAACGAGCCTATTCCCACTTTCTTTTTTATCGGAAGGAAGCAGTGGGATGGTGGGCTTTTGTAAAAGGCGCCTACTCCCCCTTTCTTTTCATCAGAAGGAAGTGGTCGGGTGGGTGGGCGTTTGCGCTTACTCCCCCCCCCCCTTTTTTATATCAGAAGGAAGTGGTAGGGTGGGCGGGCATTTGTAAAACACGCCAATTCCCTTTCTTTTTTTTATCGGAAGGAAGCGGTAGGGTGGGCGGGCATTTGTAAAACGCGCCTATTCCCCCTTTCTTTTTTATCAGAAGGAAGCGGTGGGATGGGTGGGCGTTTGTAAAACGCGCTTATTCCTCCTTTCTCTTTTATCAGAAGAAAGTAGTGGGATGGGTGGGCTTTTGTAAAACGCGCCTACTCCCCCTTTCTTTTCATCAGAAGGAAGTGGTCGGGTGGGTGGGCGTTTGCGCTTACCCCCCACCCCCCCTTTTTTTTATATCGGAAGGAAGTGGTAGGGTGGGCGGGCATTTGTAAAACACGCCAATTCCCTTTTTTTTTATCGGAAGGAAGCGGTAGGGTGGGCGGGCGTTTGTAAAACGCGCCTATTCCCCCTTTCTCTTTTATCAAAAGGAAGCGGTGGGATGGGTGGGCGTTTGTAAAACGCGCCTACTCCCCTTTTTTTTTATCAAAAGGAAGCGGTAGGGTGGGTGGGCGTTTGCGTTTACTCCCCCTTTTTATATCATAAGTGGTAGGGTGGGCGGGCGTTTGTAAAACGCGCCTATTCCTTCTTTCTTTCTTTTTTTTATCAGAAGGAAGCGGTGGGGTGGGCGAGCGTTTGTAAAATGTGCCTACTGCCCCCTTCTTTATATTAGAAGGAAGAGGTAGGGTGGGCGGGTTTTTGTAAAACGCGCTTATCCCCCCCCCCCTTTTTTTATCAAAAGGAAGCGGTGGGGTGGGCGGGCGATTGTAGAATGCGCCTACTCCCCCCTTTGTAAGCTTATCAACCGATTAGGCGCCTTTGGCATACCCATGGCCTTTTGTAAAATTTTCAGTCGGTCGGGCGCCTTTGGCGTTCCCGTAGTCTTTTGTAAATTCGTTAGCCGATTGGGCGCCTTTGGCATTCCCATGGCCTTTTGTAGATTTGTCAGCCGACCGAGAGCCTTTAGCGTTCTCGAAGCCTTTTGTAAATTTGTCAGCCGATTGGGATCCTTAGGCATTCCCGTGGCCTTTTGTAGATTTGTCAGCCGATCGGGCGCCTTTGGCATTCCCGTAGCCTTTCGTAAATTTGCCAGCCGATTGGGTGCCCTTGGCATTTCCATGGCCTTTTGTAGATTTGTCAGCCGACCGAGGGCCTTTGGCGTTCTCGTAGCCTTTTGTAAATTTGTCATCCGATTGGGTGCCATTGGCGTTCCCATGGCCTTTTGTAGATTTGTCAGCCGACCGGGCGCCTTTGGCATTCCCGTAGCCTTTTGTAAATTTGTCAGCCGATTGGATGCCCTTGGCATTCCCATGGCCTTTTGTAGATTTGTCAGCCGGCCGAGTGCCTTTGGCGTTCGCGTAGCCTTTTATAAATTTTTCAGCCGATTGGGTGCCTTTGGCGTTCCCATAGCCTTTTGTAGATTTTTCAGCCGACCGGGCGCCTTTGGCGTTCTCGTAGCCTTTTGTAATTTGTCAGCCGATTAGGTGCCTTTGGCGTTCCCATGGCCTTTTGTAGATTTTTCAGCCGACCGGGCGCCTTTGGCATTCCCGTAGCCTTTTGTAAATTTGTCAGCCGATTGGGTGCCCTTGGCATTCCCATGGCCTTTTGTAGATTCACACCGTTGTTGATAACTTACTTGTTATTATTCAGGGCAGGCGCTTATACATTGATTGATTTATGCATAGAACTTCTTCAACCACTTGCCATTGATGGGCGTCTTGATTTTGGTTCCATTCATTCGCCTAAGCTTATAATATCCGATGTCCGCCACTTTTCTTATCTTGAATGGGCCTTCCCAGTTTGCGGCAAACTTTCTAGCGCTGGCATTCCTTTATACATGTGGGGCGATTTTTAGGACCAAGTCATCTATCTTGAAAGCTCTCTCTTTCATGCTTTGGTTATAATAGTTAGTTGTGCGCTTCCTGTAAGATTCTGCGAATCGTTCTGCTCGTGCTCTCCTTTCTTTTATTGTGTCCAAGTGAGCGAAATGGCTTATTTCATCTGGTGTGGTATGGCTAGCCATTTCTACTCTTGCGGATGGAACCGCTATTTCCGCTGGCAATATGGCATCTTCTTCATAAACTAGTGAATAGGGCGATGCTCTTGTGGAACTGCGCTTCGAGATCCTGTATGCCCATAACGCAAGCGGCAATTGTTCGTGCCATTCTATATGATGATCGTGCACCGTCCTGCTCAGAACTCGGATGAGTGTTTTATTTGTTGCTTCCGCTTGCCCGTTCCCCTAGGGGTAGTACGGGGTTGATGTGTGCAATCTTTTGTTGTATTGGCGGAGCAGATTTATTACATCCTTGTTGACGAATGACTTGGCATTGTCTGCCCTAATTATCATAGGCACGCCGAACCTGTAGATGATGTGCTCTTTGATGAATGCTTCCACAGTTGCTCCGGCATAGTCTTTGAGGGGTATCGCCTCGACCCATTTTGATGCATACTCAGCAGCTGTTATTATGTATTTGTGGCGCTTCGAAGACATCGGGTTGATTGGCCCTATAAGGTCCAATCCCCAGCTATGGAATGGCCATTGTGTTACTATGCTGTGTAATTGAGTGTGTGGCGCCCGAATCAGGGCCCCGTGCATCTGGCAGCTTAAGCATTTCCGGACGTGCTATGCGGTATCGCTCTCCATGGTTGGCCAATAGAATCTGCCTTCGTAGAGTTGTAGGAACAACTTTCGCATTCCCTGGTGTTCAGCATCGTGTGACCGAGTCATTACTTCCATCGCTTCTTGGTCAGACAAGCACCGTAGCATGGCATTACTGTAAGTTCTGCGATAAAGGACGCCCTCATGCATGAAGAAACACGCTCCCTTCTTTTGGATCTTTAAGGCCGAATGTCTCTCGTTGGGTAGCTTACCATGTTGAATGAAGTCTATGTAAGGCTGTCTCCAATCCGCTCCTTTAATTGTACATACTTCTGCGGGTTGTGGTGTAGCTTGGCAATCAACACAGCCGTCTTGGAGGGCTGCTTCTTGCGCCGACATGCTTGGCCAATATATTCCCAACCTCTGAAGTTTTCTATAGAGATGAACAACGCCTGTTTGCCCACATGTCTCCGCATGCAGCTCTTGGAGTATTTTTCTGCCTCCCTTTTATTTACACACCTTGCGAGGGATCCTCCAGCGGCTCGGTAATACAAGGCCCCTTGGATCATCACAAATTGCTTCAAGGCCTGAGTGGGCATTACCCAGTCCTCATCCATCCGGGTCAGGTCCTCGACATATATTTGCCTCCAATCATTCGCTTCTTCGAAGGCTAGGTCTTCTTTCCAAGTGTTGGGCAACTCTTTCCTTCTCACCGTGACTATTCCTTCCTCTTCACCATTTAGTTGCATCTTGCTCGCTAGTGTTGCTAGAGCGTATGCATGCTTGTTTACGCTTCTGCCTGTATGATATAATGTCGACCCTGTCTGGCTCATCAGGATTTGAGCCTCTGCTCGATAGGGCGCCAGGTACGGTTCTTTGACGTGAAAGTCGTCGTTTACTTGGTTTGTCACCAGCTTTGAATCACCCTTTACTTCTATGCTTCCTAAGGTTAGCTCATTTGCCATCCTAAGCCCTAGAATTAACGCTTCATATTCGGCAACATTATTACTGCATGGGAAATCCAATTTGAATGAATACGACAACAAGTCGCCTCGTGGGGCTTCGAACACTACTCCTTCCCCTCCAACGGTGCCATATGACGATCCGTCAAAGAACATGGTCCAAGGCTTGTCAACATCTGCGGCCGCTACCTCCCCAGGTATGTATTCGTGTACCTCATCATCTCCCTCTCCTGGGAACATAGCTATTAGGTCATCTATTTCCTGTCCCCTTACCCCGTTTGGTCGTTGGTATTTGAGCTTGAATTCCGACAACTGTAGCAACCATCGAGCGGTTCTTCCCGTTAGGACATGTTTGGACGCCATGTATGCTATGGGATTTTCCGCTGCTACCACGACGGTCTCGTGCGTCAGAAGGTAATGTCGTAGCTTCTGTGCCGCGTATATGAAGGCCAAACACCCTTGTTCTATGCGCGGATACCTCAATTCCGCATCTCGCAGGACCTGGCTGACGTAGTAGATAGGTGATCACTTATTCCCTCCCATGTCTTGTGCGAGAATCACGCCTATCGCTGAACTAGTGAATGTCGTATAGAGGTAGAGGAGGACTCCTTTTATCGGTGGCCTGAGGACCTTAGGGATGATAAGGCATTGCTTCATTTTCTCGAAAGCGGCGCATTGCACTTCTCCCCATATGAAGGCTACATCTTTCTTGAGTAGGGGAAGAAACGCGGTCATCAATTACGCTAAACTAGGTACAAAGCGCCGTATGTATGATATCCATCCTATGAAAGCTTGCGGTTCTTTTGCATTCGCCGGTGGCGCCATGGTTGTGATCGCTTCAACTTTGCTTGGATCTACTTGAATCCCTTCGTTGGTCACCACAAAGCCTAGGAACTTGCCTGATGTTACCCCGAAGGCACATTTGAGAGGATTCATTTTGAGTTTGAACTTCCTGCATCTCTCGAATGTTGTTTTCAAGTGAGAGGTGTGATCCTAGGCCTCTTTTGTCTTGACTACGATATCGTCGACGTACACCTCTACCGTTTGGTGGAGTAAGTCGTGGAATATCGAAGTCATAGCGCGTTGATATGTGACGCCAGCATTCTTTAAACCGAAAGGCATTTCTACATAGTAGAAATTTCCATATCGGGTTTGGAAAGCGGTCTTCTATGCGTCCGACGGATCCATCTTTATTTGGTTGTATCCGCTGAAGCCATCTATGAAGGAGAATCGGCTCTTGCATCCCGTCGCGTCTAGCGTCATGTTGATATTGGGCAGTGGGAAATCATCCTTCGGGCATGCCCGATTTAGGTCTATGTAGTCCACGCAGCACTGATCTTCCCATTCTTTTTTACCACGGGTACGATGTTAGCGAGCCATGTCGGGTGCTGGATAGGCTTGATAAACTTGGCCTTAAGCAACCGTTCTACTTCTTCCTTTATTGCAAGCGATGTGGCTCTAGGGAACTCTCTGCTCCTTTGCTTTACTGGCTTGAACTCGGGCGAAACTCCAAGATTATGGGCCACCAGATCGCTGTCTAGACCCGGCATCTCGTCGTAATTGAAGGAGAAGACATCCTTGTAATCTTTAAGTAGCGCGATCAACGCTTCTCTCTCTTCTTCATCCAAGTTCATGCTTATCATGATAGGGCGCTTGTCCTCCTGCGTTCCTATGTTGATTTCCTCCATACCATCCATAGTGTGGTCTTCAGGTGATTGTTCTTCTACAGCTCTAGGGGTCGCGCCTATGAGTTGATCCCGTAGGTCCTCGTCATCAATTGTGTTGTATGGTAGCTCGGCTAAGCTATGCATGGGTTCCTCGGATGGAGTCTCCACTTCGCCTATTGACTCGTTAGCGGAGTCATGTACTTTCGCGGGTACTCCCTCAGCTAATTGCTATAAGCGGTACACGTGCCCTCCGTATGGCGTAGAGAAGCGCTGGAATCTGGGTTGCTCTTCTTGCTCCCTTTTCCTCTCAGCAGGGAATGCCATCCTGGATGGGCTAAACACGGACTTGGTCGGCTTTACTTTTCCTTCTTCTCCCCATTTAGGGAGCGGGGTAAGTAGCACTTCAGGTATTTCTTCCGTCTCCTTCGGTTCATTGTAGAACACTGTGTCTGCCATGTACGCTTCCTCTGGCTCGAAAGGGTTACGCGTGGCAGGGATCCGATATTGTTTGCCCATTATATTTGTCTTGACACATTGGTGGTATGTCGACGCCACCACCTTATGATTGAGTAGCCATCCCCTTCCTAGTAGCACGTGAAACGTGGTGTCATCTTCCAGCACGTAAAATGGTGTAAGTGCTCAGATATGACCGACTCTCATGACTAGGCTGACAATTCCGATGGTTGTCTGGGTGTGACCTCCAAACCCCTTTACCGTTGTACTCCGCATCCTGATTGCAGACCGCGGTACTCCTATGACGTCTAGCGTGTGCATGGGAATTAAATTCAGGGACGCGCCTCCATCTACGAAAGCTCTCTTTAGTGGTTGTTTGTTAATGTGAACTGTTAAGTACAGGGGCCTGAGGTGCTCCCCTGTGTAACAGATGTCCTCGTCTGTAAACACAATCGCCTCTTTGGGGAGGGGATCATATGGTTTTCCTGCAGCGATAGCTGCTATAGCTTTGGACGCTTCTTTGATCTGGTTTTCTCTGAAGCCGAGGGAATCAAAGAATTGTTGGGCTAACACCGTTTAGGCGAACTTACTAGTCACGCTGTCTGTATTTGTGAATGCAAGGTTCTCCATCTCGACTTCGCATGCCTCTTCCTCATTGTCATCCCAAGGCCTCCAAACATCTCCGCTTGGGTCGTGGGAGAGCATCATAACGTGATGTTGGATTGCCTTACCATCTTCATGCTTGTTCATTTCGATCTCTCATATCTCCATCTTCTTCTGGAACATTCTCTGGAGATTGTAGCAATCAACCTTGGGGTGTTGTATCCTTCGGTGGAAGTGGCAGTACCTAGCGTCACTTTGGTCAATGGCGCTAGGGTCCATCTTTGTTGGATGCAGTTGGGTTTCTTTGTTCGCTATCCATTATTCCAATAGACCCACAATTTGTTCCTTGCTGCAAGGTAAGGGTGGAGGGAGCGCCCGTGCGCTCCAGTCTTCTCGGCTATTGTTAGCACGGATATTCCTATGTACGGCTATTGTTAGCACGGATATTCCTAGGTACGAGCCTCCGGGTGTGGTCGCCAAATGTTGAAGGGTGAATTTAGTTATGGTCCTACCCGTCATAGCTACACCAAGTTACCTCACTTTTCTAGGAATAGTAAGAGAGAGAGTTACCTTTCCATTGTACCTTGTCCTTCTGTATATAGGCTTTCCCAAAAGCCCTTCCTTTTATGACATCATGACACATGTCCTAACCCTCCTTAATTACTCCTAATGCCATTCCTTAATATAACCTCCTCTTTATTTGTTAATTCCTTCCTTATCCTTCTTCCAAAATGGGAATTTTCTCATTTGAGCTTGGGCTTGGTTCCCAAGTCCCCATGTATTATGTTAGGCTTACCTCCCTTCTTAGAGGGACCCCGTGCCCGTTAAGGGGCGTTATTTTTCATGTATCAACAATGTGCGTCATGGTTGCTTTGTATCTACTTCTGGTTGCATGTTTGGTAAATGAGGAGGTAATACCAAGTTTGCCCAAGTGAATTCTTGTTGTAACTGGAGTGCTAACTTAACAATGTATGTTGATTGTTGAGGTTTTCGACAGTCAATGATTTCATTTCTATCTAAACAAAGGTACCAAGCATAAAACAGAAGCTGTAATGATTTAAGAAGGGTATTTTTCCTTCAGTAATTAAGGGTTAATGATGTTTGGTTGAGTCGTATAGGATGTTAGTTGTTTGCAAATGTTTGATCACTCGAAAGATGAGTGAAAAGAAGGTTCCAAGCTCCTACAATGATCTGGCAGTGAAGAAGAATGTGTTCAGCAGATTTTAGGTTTGTGAGGCAACTTGGGCAAAGATGTGGTAGGGTGGAGGCGCATGCGATGTAGGATGGTCAAGGTAGGTAAACCTTCATTTAGAGTTTTCCACAAGAAAAAACTTGTTTTGGAGGACAAAGAAGTGCATATAGATGTTAAAGCATAGCTCGGTTGAACTCACCAAGCGTTGGTATGTCAAGTTTGGTTGTCATATTTTAGTACCAAAACTCAAATAGAGTCGCTTGATTAAATACTAGAGTCAACTTCGTTTAGGTTAGACTAGAAAGTCTAGGAATGTTGAGACGTACAAGTATTGCTCCGAAGACCTAAATAATAAAAAGAAGTAACGACTACAATGACGACATCATCCTTCCACTTGAGGTTAGTAATATTGACTTGATCTTGTTTCCATTCCTAAAGTATCTTTCAAGTAGTGCTATATTGAAAAGATAACATGCGAAGCAGTATATATTGTATATAATACTCTAGTGATGTGACTTGGTCATAATATTATGATCAAAGTGTCAAGGAAACATATTACGAAGTATAAACGCTTATCTTTTGGAACTTCGTAAGTACAACATCGACATAATCTATTGTATATAGTTATTTGATTATGTGTGCATTATATAGGAGTGATTTCACCCTAGGAAACAATGTTTTTATAACATTTGTAAAAGAATTATATATATGAACTTGTTTCATAATCAAAAGAAAATCATGATTAGTCAGGTTCTTTATTAATATTTTTTTGATTGACCAATATAAGATGACAAGGTAGAACCTATCTTAAATTTTTGAGATTTATGGTATAACGGTCATAGCATATATAATATAGTTTGTTGTAATCGGTCATGAGCTTCATTGGAAATCAAGGTGTAACCGATCACAAGCTATATTGGAATGCAAATTGTAACCGGTCACAAGTAACTTTGGGAACCAAGGTATAGCCGGTCACAAGATTGGGAAGTTAGTTATAATTGATCACAAGCTACCTTTGGGAAGCAAGGTGTAACCGATCACAAGTTAACTCATGAAGTAAGGTTTAACCGATCACAAGCTACCTCTGGGAAGCAAGGTGTAACCGGTCACAACCTGGTTTGGGAAACATGGTATAACCGATCACAACTTACATTGTGAGGTTGGTACAACCGATCCCAAGAAGCAAACCGAGTTTCCAATATTCACATATCTCTGTATGTTTTGTGTGAAGCTTGGAATTAGGGTTTGCTAAGAAACTTCTAGATGTCAACATATTTGAACATGTACATAACTCTTATCATTTATTTTTCAAAGATATTCCTTGATGCTCAAGGTGATCCCTAGTCCGAAAAAGTGAAAAGCATTTTAATTATGATTTTCATCATATATGTTTTAATTAACAACAATTAAA
This sequence comes from Papaver armeniacum, assembly GCA_023531295.1. NCBI lineage: Eukaryota > Viridiplantae > Streptophyta > Magnoliopsida > Ranunculales > Papaveraceae > Papaver > Papaver armeniacum. The sequence continues at coordinate 44,111 of JAJJWW010003853.1, read as the reverse complement.
ACATATCCTATGGAATATATTATTAGTTAATGTGCTAGATTAATAATAGAAGGTTTTTCCATGAGAGTTTTCAGAAATATTGGTTAACATTAATTGGGAATAGGAAAACCAAATTTAGGTAATTTAATGCATATCTTGAGAATATTTCGGTTTTGGAATTTCCTTGTTGTCCAAACAACCTTGGCCTACAAATACTTGAGTTTGTATTTCTTGCAAACTATGCTAAGAGCCAGGAAAACTTCATTTCTTGTTGTTTCTGGTGGAACCGTCTATCTGGAGAGGAAAGTACCATAATTAGGCGAAATCTCTTATGACCGCTCGTTTAAAGACTTATGTGGGATCAAGAAGCTCTACGAGTACCGTTGGTGGGAAACTAGATAATTGCGTTGTTATTCATTTTTTATTATTGATTTGATTGACTAATGGTTGTTGAAACTTTGATTGCGCCTAGTTTGTTTATTCTTGAAAATCTTCTCTTCTGATATAAGGCTCACTCAAACTAGATAAAGTATCGACGTGATCTTTAGAACCATTTTCGGATCTAAAGACATCTTGGTGATAATCCATGGTTAACAGACTCTGTTCTGTGTGTGATTGATCACAAGAGGATTCAAGTTTTGTTGTGCAAGTTATTATTGATGACAAACAAAGATTTGAAGACGGAGAAGATTTCTTATTAGTTTTCATATCTTGTGAATTTTGTGCACAAACCTTGATCGGCTGGGATCCAACTAGAATAATATTTATCTTTGATAGACTTGATTGGATAGTTGCGTGAGATCGGCATCACCTTATAGTTTCTCTTTGAGATCTATATTTATTGATTGCAAATCTAAAGTTTGATTATTTCGGTAATCAAAAGATAGATTGATCTAACCAGACAAATTAGTTTATTAGATTAAACAGAAGAGCCTTTGTCAACGACTCATAATATCTTATTACCAAGATTGAATAGAGTGGTTATCAAATAGATTTATCCTTTACTGTTTGGAATACGATCTAAAGGATTAATGATTCATGTGCGTGACTCTAGAAGTCGAAGACTCATGGATACTGAGGAAACTAAGTAGCTAGGGGTAGTCTACTTGGTCTCAACTATACGAAGTTGGATTAGATTTTGTATAACGGCTTAATTCTGAGAGTATTCAAAACTGGACAAGGTCCCGGGGTTTTTCTGTATTTGCAGTTTCCTCGTTAACAAAGTCTTGATGCGTCATTTACTTTATTTTCCGCATTATAATTGTTATTATAATTAAGTAAATTACACACGTACGTTAACTCCATACCACTTGATATTGATCTTATATATTTTCTATTTAATACCGTACCTATTATCAAGTGAACACTTTGTTGTTGTATAGTCTCGATCTTGATTCCATAGTCAATCACACAAGTGATCTTGTTATTGTATTTTCTCTACCTCGTACCCGTAGATGATCACATAAAGTGTGTATCGAAGTTTTTGTATTTTCTCGACTCTATCCATAGACAATCACACTTTGTAAAGGACTTATAGGTTGATATTTAAAAGATTGTGGTGTATTTGGGTACCCTCGTCTTTTCAATGAACAAATGTTCTTTAATCTTAGTCACGTATTTCGAGAAGTTCCTTAACTTGATAATTAGTTCTCGACTCGAAATTCTTGATATGCTTACTGTTACAGCACTGTCGGTCGAACTCGCAAGCGTTGCTATCTCAAGCTTGTTTGTCAAGTTTAGTTGATCAAAACTATATACTTGATTTCTAGTCTACTTATAGCTATGTCTCGGATTAAGATACAAGTGTATAGTGGAGCTTTAGCCTTCACGACGTTCACCAACTGAAGAACAAGATCTACTAAGAGCTTGGAGGAAATTCATCGACAAAAGGTATGTGGAGACGAAAACTTGTCTATCAGTCAGATGTATATTCAATTCTATCTTCTAATGATACTAAGTCGTATAGCTATATACACTTTGTTTTATACACATTTGAAATTTCGAGCCGAGTTTATCTCGTTTATATATTTCTCGAAATACAGGTTGAAGCTTTCTTAGCTATGGCTTAACTGCATCATCCACTTGACAAGTTTAGTTGTAAACAATTTATTTGTTATAAACTAAATATTGAGTCAAGATGATCATGTGAAAATTACCTTGAACTCTTACATGATTTGTGTGAGACAATCATTTGATGTTAACTTGGGAAGTTTCGTATTGATCAATTAATCATTTGAAAATTACTTGAGTCTAGTGGTATGTGTAAGATTATCATTGTTATCTTCCAAGGATGTTTCAGTGATTGAATGAAAGTTTTAGAACTACTACCAATGTCTGGATACAACACAGTATGTGTACTTAGTATGCGAACTGTGAAGTACTAGTTCAGGTCCGGAACTCTTGTTTGCGAACTGTGTTTGCGAATGGGTTTACCTGTGATAGGTCCGAGACTGTGGTTTTCGAACAGTGTTTGCGAACGACAAGACTAGGAAAATCCGGAACTGTGGTTCGCGTACTCAGTTTGCGAACACAGTGGTTAGGTTCTAAAATCGGTAAGTATGACAACTCATACTCATGAACTCAGGTTCGTTTGCGAACTAAATTCCCTGGAACTTTAATGAATTAAGGTACGCGAACTTGTTTTGAAAACCATGGCATTATGTTCATGAATTGGTTCTTGTATAAGTACTTTGTATAATTACAAACCAAACCGAATATGCTTCAAATTGTTCATGGATATTTCTATGAGATAATGAACATTTGAACAACTCTCTTAAAGCACATTTAGATTCATTTGATTATTTATCATGATTGATTGATTATCATATTTGATCTATAAGTGTTAGATGAATATGGCTAAGCTAAAAGTGTGCATATGACTAACTTCGGTTAACTGTTATTGTGTCAACTTGTTATACACGTTTAGGTACGGTTTACCCATATCTAAATATAGGTATATTTCATTTGTGTGTATCAAGAAAATACCATCTAACAGTGGATATTGATTGCTCATTTTCTAAGCAGACTTAGCTTGAATCTTAAATCAGGAGTTCATCTAATGGTGAATATTAATTGCTTTGTTACTAAGCTATCTTAGCTTTGATTGTAAGCAACCCTGATTTGAAAGATTATATAAGGAAGAACTCTAGCATCTGGGAAACCTAATCCCAACACTCTCGTGTGTCCTAGTTGCAAACTAGAGTCAATTATCCATTAACCTAGGTTTACAGTTCTTCTGAAAACCATTATTAGGATTAACGACTTGAAGACTTCATTTGGGATTCGTGAAGCCAGGTCCAACTATTTTCTCTGTAATTGCGTATCCTGATCTTACTTTTTCTATCGTATTGAGTTTAATCTTATCTAAGGTTTTCTCGAGATTTATCTCCGATAGGTAAGATATAAAAAGTAATCACAACAGTTTCTTCGTCTTAGACTCTTGTGATTCCGCAATAACTTGTTCTGTTAATCAGTTAGGTTATTTTGAGGTGACTAATATTTCTAGGTTGCTCTTCGAGAGTATAAGACCGGATTATTAGTTGAGTTTCATGTTCACCTTGATCTTTATCTTAAGACGTAAACAACAAATAAAATATACTTATTTGTAGGAGACAAATTTGTTTATAAGTCTTCGACTTTGGGTCGTAGCAACTCTTAGTTTTGGGTGAGATCAGCTAAGGGAATCAAGTGCGCAGAGTCCTGCTGGGATTCAAGAGGCGTAAGGAACGCAACTGTACCTTAATTGGTGTGATACTTGGTTAGGGATCAACTACATTCCAGTTCGAAATTAACTTGTAGTAGGCTAGAGTCTGTAGCGGCTTAATACAATGTGGTGTTCAAGTCTGGACTAGGTCCCGGGGTTTCTCTGCATTTGTTGTTTCCTCGTTAACAAAATTTCTGGTGTCTGTGTTATTTCTTTTCCGCGTTATATTTTTGTTATATAATTGAAATATCACAGGTTGTGCGTAGTTCAATCATAGTTGATATATCCGACCTTGTTTGTTGGATAGGACTTGATTGATACTCGACCATTGGTCTTTGGTACCATCCGAGTTATTCTCATAACAATCAGGTTCACGGATTTCTATTTGTTTGATTTACTGATTGAGTTGAAAAAGTGATAAAGCTCTTTAATATATATCCTCGGTAACTTGGTGTTCTCAGAATTATATTGGAGTTTAGTCCATACAGATTGCCGAACGAAATAGTTGGGTGTGGTTGTTGTACCCCCGCGTTTGCACTTACGATAGTCTAGTTAGTTATGCGACAAACTCTCATAGATAGAAAGATGAATATAACTTGAGATATAGGTGGTTCAGTTTTCACCTACCTTTTGTTGAAGAAGTTCTCCAAAAGCTTTGTTGATCATCGCCTTCAAACGGTAGAACGCAATGATGACTGCCGTGATGTCTGTTTATCAACTACATCTTTTATCCTAATCCGAGACTTAACTAATTGTAGACTAGAAATCAAGATATATTTTTGACAACTAAATTTGACAACAAGATTGAGATAGCAACACTTGTGAGTTCGACCGAGCAATGCTCTAACACATGTGATATTTCAATTATAAAGATAAACAATATAATACGGAAAAATAAATAACACAGATGCCAGAAATTTTGTTAACGAGGAATTGCAAATGCAGAAAAACCCCGGGACCTAGTCCAGATTGAACACCAAACTGTATTAAGCCGCTACAGACACTACCCTACTATTAGAACTTCGGACTGGAATGTAGTTGAGAGCGAATTATACCGTCACAATAATTTAGTTACAGTCGCCCTCCTTACTCCTCTTGAATCCCAGCAGGACTCCGCGCAATTGATTCTCTTAACTGACGTCCTTTACAACCTAAGAGTTGCTTCAACTCAATTGAAGACTTTAAACCAATCTGTCTCCCACATATAAGCCTATATGTGATTTCCGCTCTGATCAAAGATCAAGGTGAGGTAGGAAATCGATTGCAATAGACAAAGTCTAGCAAACCTCAAAATCCGGTTTTATGACTCCCGAAGAGCAGCCTAGATTATTATTCACCTTACAAGTCAAAACTTGTGGAATCACAAAGTCTAAGACGAAGATACGTTGTGATTTATATCTATCTTGTTTGTTGGAGCAAGATCAACAATCAAAACAAGATCAGGATACACGAACTATCAAGATAAAGATAGTTTGACCTAGCTTCACGAATCCCTAGGTGAAGTCTTTTTAGTCGCTAAACCCTTGAATGGTTTTAAGGAGAGGACGACTCTAGTTTAAAACTAGGACACACAAGTATAGTGTCAGGGGTTCAAAGATCCCAGTTGTTTGAGGTTCTTCTTATTTAGACTTTCAAGGTCAAGGTTGCTTTAGGTTTAAGCTAAGATAGCTTTGGAACCAAGCAATCAATAATCACCCTTAGATGAAAAACTTGACTTGAGATTAACATAACAGAACATACACTCTGGTTATGATGAACCGTAACCGAACCATGTACAATGACATGTTCATGAAGGTTAGCCGAAACTAGCCAATTGAACGACAAGCTTAACCATTTTCATATAACACTTTAAGACTTTTCTTGAATCACACATATGATCAAAAAAGTCCAGATAGTGTTTTTAGAGAGTTGTTCATATGACGATTATCTCATAGAAATAATTCTGACGCATCTGAAACTATTCAACATGGTAAGTACGTGTACTGTACTTGTTCGTGAATGTCTTTGTCATAGTATGTGTACCGGGTATGGATACCCTTAAGACAAAAACGAGTTTAGGAACTCAAAGATTTTTTATGGTTTGTATACTGGGTATGCGTACTTAATTTGGTTTTGAAACCAACTGATCTTTTCCGGTTTGCATACTAGATATGCGTACATTTCCTGGTTCACGATCAACATACTTTTTATGGCATGGATACCAGGTAGGCGTACCAAAAAGTCGTTGCCGAACTATAGCTATGCCAGTACGTGCACTGGGTACATGTACTGCGTCTCTGGACTTATAACAGTTCTCCCAGTATGTGAACTGGTATGCATACTGTCATGTATCCAGATTTACAATAATTTTGTATCTCTCTAATAATCAATATGAAACATTCCTGAATATCATCAATGACGCATATCACTGTTCCAGTCTATTTTCAAATGATTAAATGTTGAATAATAATTAGGTTATAAACAATAAATTATTTTAAACCAAATTCGTCAAGTATGAACAAATATTCTTAAGCTTAGTCATATTGCGAGAACGATATTCAAGATAAACTTGACTCGGAATTTTTATTATGCATGTACTGTCTAATTTAGTCATGCGACAATGTCTCAAAGATATAAAGGTGAAAACTTTTAGATTCGAGAGATCAATCTGTACAATTCTGGCTTAAACCAAGAAATGGCTGTTCCAGACTTGCTTCGGTCACAAAGTGAAGGAGATGGGGTTGATCTTAGGGAGGGAAGCGAAGAAGGTGTTGAGATTATGAAGGTGTTGGCTGTTTATGACTTGTATCAGAACGTTGAACTGGCTTGCATAATGTAAGCTATCAGTTCTGGGTATTTTCTTGATACTATGATACAACACTTGGTTTTATGTGTTGTCTGAAAATAGGTCGAAGAACCTATTTATACAAGTCATTTGAGCGCAATCCTCATCTCGGAGGAAGTGGAGGAAGTTGAGTGATGGAGTAGTGGGGTCGTGTAGGTGATCGTCACACGATCACGCCTTTGCCCACTTCCCTCATCATCATTAACCGTCCATCTTTCCTGACACGTTCTCGTAATGGGCGCGTTGCACAACGCACACTGTAAACCGCCAGACCAATACCCAAGTTTGTGACATGTTTGATGTCTCGAATGAGCGGGTCAAGTCGTGGGACCCGCCGCAAGAAATATCATACGGTGCTATTAGGTTAAATAACTAAGTTGTTTATGAGGCCAAAATAAAATATGTATGTATTCGACACATGTAAAGAATCTCAAATTAATCGATGTGTATGAAGCATCATTGTTTTTGAGCTTGATTGAATAAGTCGCGAATAAGCGTCTTAAAAATTGGAAGCGTGATCGACCACCTTTGAGTGATCGTTTGGTGGATCTAGGGGCCCGCCATTACTTGGCCGATCGCCTCATGTGGAAGAAGGATGGCCGGTCACAATGTTGCTTTGCTTGTTTTCTAAAAATAGATCTATACCATCCAATTAGGCCGGCGAAGTTGGATGGTTGTGATTGATTTGCGGCAATTGTGTAATGCCGTTGACACGTTTTTAGGGTTTGGAGGTCGATCGACCAACTCCCTTTTGAGCGGGCGATTCAAGGCGCCGCATGCGCGTTTTGGGTAGGTCGATCGACTATGTATGAAGGTGGGTTACCGGCGAGCATGATGACATCCCCTGGGCCTCCTAAAATTAAATCTAAGCCACTCAATTCGGCTGGCGAAGTCGGATGGCCATGATCGATTTGTGGCAGTTGTTCAATGCCGCAAACGTAATTTAGATTTTTTCAAAGTAGCACATTCAAGCTACTTTGGGTAAACGATTTGGTGTGCTTTGGACTTGCTATGGGCAAGTCGATCGGTCATGCGTGGAGTTGGTTCGATGGTGAACACGTTGGCATCTCCTTGATTGTTTGAAACACGATCTAAGCCGTCCAACTAAGCTGGCGAAGTTGGACGGATATGATTGATTAGTGGCAGTTGTGCAACGCTGCTTATTCAATTTAGGGTTTAAAAGGCTGTGCGATCACCCTCCTTGGGGCTAGCGTTTTAACATGCTTTGGTCATGTTGGGGACAGGTCGATCGACCAATGGAGAGCTTGGGTCGATGGTTAACACATCGGCATCTCTTTGATCGCTCGAAATGCGATCCAAGCCATCCAACTAGGCCGGTTAAGTTGGACGGACGTGATGCGTTTTGAGACCGTTTTTGCCGGTCTCAATTCGTTTAAGTTATGTTATGCAGCGTGAACGCCCATGTTTGGGTCGATGTTCGAAGCATTTGTGAACGAGCTACATAGGGCTCGATCAACTAGGGCATTAGTGGGCCCGTCGGTGTGCATGTCAGCGTTTCCCCAATTGCTCATGGGATCATCTAACCCGTCCAATCAAGCAGGCGAAGTTGGACGGTTGCGGTGATTTTGAGACTGTCTTGGACAGTTCAAGCTTGTTTGAGCTTCTCCCAAGCAGCGCGGCCACCCTACTTAGGGTTAGAGTTTGACGGCGCTGGGAGATGTATGGTGATGTTCGACCAGCTAGGGCATAGGTGGGCCCGCCTGTGGTCATCACGATAATCACATATTCCTGCCAAGATTTGGCTAGGCTTGTTAAATTGCGCGGCCAACTTCTGTGGCCGTGATCGTTTCTGAGACTAATATGGACAGTCTAGATTTTCCTTAAGGAATTTAAACATGTTCGATCGAGCTGTCTTTAATTAAAAGCGCGTCGATTCAAAATTCTCTTTGTCAGAGAGTGATGTAGTCTGTATGGGTATTTCATGCGTATCTCAATATTGGCACTTCGGGAGATTCATGCTACTCTGCTGAGAGTGAACACTTAATCGTCATGTCATGCCAATGATGAGAGTTCGCCTGAGAACATATCACGGAAAATACTAGGTAAATCATGCATTGATTAATAATGCTGGTATAAAATGGAAATCACAGAATATTTGGGATTGCTACCGCGCGCACCATTCTGAGTGTATTTCATATACATTGAATTGCTCAATGAGCGAGGAGGTTTTTTTGCACTCGTCACCTTTCAAATGGCTTTACCCCTTGTAGGGTGACAGCGCATTAAATACTGGTTTTACAGTTTTAGCCTTGAACTAAAAACCACCATCAACAGCGTCATCAAAATTTCAACAACCGTTAGTCAATCAACTGAATAATCGAAAACTAAATAACAATGCTCTTGTCTAGTTTCCCAACAACGGTACTTGCTAGAGCTTCTTGATCCCACGGTTTAAGAGAGTTCACCTAATTAGGGTACTTTCCTCTCCGCTATAGTATTACAAGTAATACTAGTAGTCGGCTCCGGCGGAAACAATGAAGTTTTTCTGGCTAAGGATAGTTTGCAAGAATAACAAACTTCACTATTTATAGACCAAGGTTGTTTGGACAACAAGAAAATTCCAAAACCGAAATATTCTCAAGATATGCAATAAAGTGCCTAATTTCGGTTTTCATATTCCCAACTAATATCCAACCTTTAATTCTGATCGAAATCTCTCTTTATGAAATATCTAATATTAGTTTAGCACTTAACTAAGATATTTTTTCAAGAAACATGTTTTGATTGTTTCAAAAATATATAATTCGAAAATCTTAATTAAAAGATTCTTCAATATTTCGGTTTGGGATCACCTTGAGTATCAAGAAATATCTTTGAACAATCAATGATAAGAATTATGTGCATGTTCATATTATGTCGACATCTGGAACTTTCCTATCTAGCAAACCCTAATTCCAAATTCACACAAAACCTTAAAGTAATATGTGAATATTGAAAATCGGTTTTGCTCTTGGGACCGGTTGCACCATGACTCCCAACATAGGTATGGATCGTTTCTACCAAGTCTCCAATAATAGGTAGGGATTGGTTCTACGTTGACTCCCAACAAAAGCTAGGATCGGTTATACCAAGATTTCTAATATAGGTAAGGACCGGTTCTACCATGCATCCCAAAGTAGGTAGGGATCGGTTGTACCTTGAATCTCAACATAAGTTAAGATCAGTTCTACCTGAATTCCCATCTTAGGTTCGAATTGGTCATCCAATAGATCTTCACAGAAAACCGGACCAAAACACCTGTTGATTTATTTTCGATTACAAAACAAGTTCATATATATATTTCCTTAAACCAATGTAATAAAACATAGTTTTCTAGGATGAAATCACACATATATCCAATACACAATCAAGTAACAAGTTACATAGATTATGTCGATGTCGCATTTACGAAGTTCAAAAGATAAATGTTATACTTCGTAATTCGATATACTTCATTGACACTTTGATCATACTAATATAACCAAGTCTAATACTAGAGTACCATATATATAACCTCATATGTTATGTTTTCAATCTTAAAAAACTTGAAAAAAAAAAGATAGGAACGGAAATAAGTCAAGTAAGTATTACTAACCTCATGTGGAAGGATAATGTCTTCGTTGTAGTCGTTACGTTCTTCAGGTCTTTAGAGTAATACTTGTATGTCTCAATATTCCTAAACTTTCTAGTCTAACCTAAACGAAATTGACTCTAGTAATTTTAATCAAGCGACTCTAATTGAGTTTTGATACTAAAATATGACAACCAACCTTGACATACCAACGCTAGGTGGGTTCAACCGAGCAATTTTCTAACAACCCGAGCCATTTTTTGGATGTTTCTATTCTTCCTTTCTGCAACCCCATTATCTTGTGGAGTTATTGGTGGAGAGTATTGTTGAATAATTCCCGGAGTGTCATAGAACTCAAATACTTTAGTATCTTTAAATTTTGTTCCACGATCGCTCCTAATTTTCTTTAGTCTGCGACCTTGTTCATTCTGAATTTTATTCACAATAATCTTGAATTCACTCACGATATCATTCTTATGAGCCAAAAACGTCACCCAAGTAAATCTGATGTAATCATCGACCATTACCAAGGAAGATTTCTTCCCTCCAACAATAGTTTTTTGGATGAGACCAAACAAATCCATATGAATTAAATCAAGAGGAGCTTTGGTGGCAATGTCTTGTGATGACTTATGTGGAACTCTAGCTTATACCTTTCTGACAAGCACCACAAACACCATATACTTTGGAAATGATTTTGGATACACCTCTAACAAGTTCTTTGTTAATGATCTTGCCTAGGATGAGATAATTGATGTGACCAAGATGCTCACACAAAATTTGAGTAGATTCCACCTTAGTCAAGTTACAACAAAGAATAAACTAAATATCCAGAAGATAACAGTTATTCTTGCCACGAATGGCATGAAAAAATTATTTTCCAGACTATCTACAATGTCACATCCTTCTGCATTGAAGATAAATTTATGGCCTTTGTCACAAATTTGACTAACATAAAGAAGATTAGAAGATAAACCTTTGACATAAACAACATCATGAATTTTAGGCACTCCTGGAAGCTTGAACGTCCCCTTTATGCTAATATATCAACGACTCCCATCTCCAAAGGTTACAGGTGCTCCCATCTCCAAAGGTTACAGGTGCTCCCTTAAAACCATTCGTATAAACGAACCATGAAAGGTCACCTGTCATATGCCTCCTACACACGCTGTCAAGAAACCATTGAAATAGTGAGGTTGACTTCAAGGCAAAAGCTCCTAGACTGACATTAGTTTTCCTTGTATTGGGATGTCTTGTCACTCCTTTTGTAAGTTTTTCAATGTTGAACAAAAGTTTTTCAGATTTCTTATGCAAAATATTGACATCTTTTAACTTTTGTCTAAAGAGCTTACAAGTATGTTGATAATGATTGAATGAACCGCAGAACATACAGGAACCTACAGAAGTGGTGTGAACATCATTAGGTCCTTCCGATGAAATCTGAGTCACATCAGGTTTAACAAAGACGAGACCTCGTTCATCACCTGATTGACGACAATTCTTTAAACAAGAATCAAGAGAATCATGACATGGATTCTTCAAAGAGTTAGATGTATCTTTTTCATATTTCAAATCCCTAAGGGGTTTTGTTAATGTAGCCTTTGATTCAACTAGACTGGCAATATACTCCTCGTTGAGATGGATTTTTGTACATCTAGCTTCTTTTGAAGAGCCTCTTCTCTTTCAAATATTTCTCGAAGATCATAATTCTTCATGTATAGTTCACAATGTAATCCATCAATATTCCTTATCAATCGTTGTTTCTCATGAAAAAGATTATCAATGGCTTTAACCAAATCAATATTCAAATCAACATTGATGGTTTCTAGAACACACTCGGGATCCGTTAATTGACCGCTCATATCAAAGCAAGAGATCGTCAAGTCGGTTGTAACGCCGTTAGTTCACGAACCTGCTCTAATACCAATTGAAAACGCAGGGGATACCAAATACACCCAACTTTTTCGTCTTTGATAGGAGTATGAACCAATTCAGTACTTTTAACAATCAAAAGATGCGGAAAAAGTAAACAATCTCATGTGAAGAATCTAGGAACGACACTAAACAATCTCCTTAGTTGCCTCTCATTGACTACAGGAGGAATTACCCTGATGCGAATCCAATTGGTGTACACGAGTTCGCACTCAAGCGTACTAAAATTCACATATAAGTGACAGAGCTCTACTCAATAGTTGTACTATGGACATCAATAGCTGGAATCAAACAAATCACATGAATAGACTAAGAAGATGGATATAGAGATAGATGGTTTGCGATGTTGACTAAGGTGAACGATGTTTTTCAGAATATCTGTTTGATCGTCAACGCCAATGAAAATGCAGGGGATACCAAATACACCCAACATTTCCATCTTTGATAGGCGTATGAACCAACGCAGTACTTTTAACAATCAAAAGGTGCGGAAAAAGTAAAAAGCACTCACACAAGAATTTTGTTAACGATGAAACCGCAATAGCAGAAAAACCATGGGACCTCGTCCATATTGAACACCACACTGCATTAAGACGCTACATACACTAGACTATGTTCAAGGACATAAATCATACCTATCAAGTATTGATATCCAAAATTCAAAACCCTCAAACCCCGGCTGATTACAGACCAATCAGTCTGTGTAATGTTAGTTATAAAATTATCTCCAAAATTTGGGCGAACCGTCTTAAACCTTTACTGCCTGAAATTATATCCCCTACTCAAACTGCCTTTGTCATAGGCAGACATATCAATGACAATGTTATTATACCCCATGAGATTCTGTGTAGTATGAAACTCAAGAAGATCAATAAGGCTTTGGTAGGTTTAAATTAAACTAATATATGTCGAAAGCATTCGACAGGGTATAATAGTCTTTTTTGTTGTCCATTTTTCGGCAACTGGGTTTTCATAAAGATTGGATTTTTTTTTAATTGATCATTGTATATCTACAACAGAATACTTCTATTCCTACCAATGGTACACCTAGTTTGTCTTTTTCTCCAACCCATGGCTTACATCAAAGAGACCCATTGTCTGCTTATTTATTTTTGTTTATAAAGGAAGCTTTCTCTAGACTTTTGCAGCATCATGTTGATTTTGGGCATCTCAATGATTTAAGAATTAACCAACATTGTCTTCCTATCAATCATCTGTTTTTTTTTGCAGATGATTGCTTGTTATTTTTTTCAAGCTACTTCTACTCAGATGAGACATCTTCAAGATTTAATTCAGACTTTTGGACAAGCTTCAAAACATGTTATTAACATGCATAAGTCAACTTTGTTTTTTGGTAAGCACACTTCGACTGCTCACAAGTCTAGCATTTCTAGTATTCTTAATATGAAAGTTATGGGGCTGGGTGAAAAATACTTGGGCATTCCCCTTTTGATGCACAAATCAAGACATCAAGGTATTCTTGATAATATGACTAACAGGTTGCAGGTTGGAATAGTAAAATTGTTAATCAAGCCGGAAGAACTATTCAAGTAATGCAATGCTAAGTACAATGGGAAAGCATCAAATGCAAATATTTAAACTGCCAAAAACAAAAATTTATTAAATGGACAACATTCAAAGGCGTTACTATGGAATAATATTAACAACAGTCATTCGCAGCAATTCATTGCTTGGAAAAAGGTATGTTTACCTAAATCATTTCGGGGTCTAGGTCTTCAAAATTTAACCAATTATAACTTAGCTCTTCTTGCGAAATTGGCTTGGAAATTATTACACAATCAAGATGCAGTTTGGGAAAAGTTGTTGAAAGGTAAATACTTTCCTCATAATGATCTGCAATTTTTTCCTCCACCAGCAAACAATAATTCAAGTTGGGTATGGCAAAGTATATGCATTAGACTTGAGATTATTTTTAAAAATGCATAATGGAAAGTAGGTAAGGGTACTCATATCAATATTTGTACTGCCAATTGGATTCCTTCTATGCATACTGCAATTCAAGACTAGAGTGATCTAAATACAAGTAATATATCAATGGGTCTCTGAACTTATTGATAGACACATTTTTTGTGTCTATTTTGTTCTCAATGTTCTGTATTGTTAGTGCTCGATATTGTACTAATTATGGTTTTTGTGTGTTTGTAGGTATTTTTGGGAAATAAACATTTTTGGAAAAATCGGCTCGAAAAATTATGCGGAGCACCCCGGAGGACATTTGCTATGCGGACTCCCACATTGGATAAGGGGCACCTCAATTGCTAAGGGGCACCCAGTTGCTATTCACACCCCAGTTCAGGATAGGGGGCATCTCATCTTCTTCATTTGAATTTTCATTTTTGGCGGGAAAAAGAGTTTCACTCCTGGCAGATTTTTCGATCGAATTTTGGATGGGTTAGAGGTAGACTCAATCGCTGAAACTTCATGGGTAGACGCGATATGACTATAGAATGTTGGTATGGGTGTTTGTTTGGACAAAATTTGGCTGAATAACGTGTTTCAATCCAAAACAGTGGACACAAGCTTTCACGGGTTCAAGTGAAGTTGACATGAGTTAGAGGCGTGTAATGCATCAGTTTGGAGTGTTTTGCACTACAGAGATGCGTGAAGAAGATAAATAAGGAATGTTTGACAGCTGATAACGCGTGGAAGATCAAAGAAATGGAAAATATTGTCGTGAGAATAAAAATAATAAAGAGAGGATATTTTGAAGTTATGAAGGAGATTCGATGCATCTTTTGGGTTTAAATAGGTTGGATTAGTACCATACAAGAGGACGGAGAGTTTGGGAGAGATTGGGAGAGTTGCAGAGCTTCAGAAAGTCGAGAAAATCAAGTGGTAGGAAACCACCATTTCTGCTGCTGCTGAAGAACACGAAGAACATCAACGCACAGGGGACCGTCGTTTATCAACAGTGATAACGACACATCTGAGGGTCGTAGTTTAGCAGACAGACTTAAAAAATCAGACATCTGAGGGTCGTAGAACAGCAACAACAACACTTTACATGTATCGTTCTCTGTAACAGCCCGTTTGTAACAATTAAAACTGTTACAAATCAGGCTTTTCATCTTTTCTCCCTTGTTCATCATTTGTAAACCATTTTTGAGCATTAATAATGATTTTTGAGCGTGTTTACACCATGATGAGCTAGAACCCATCACTGGGACGACGGAGGAAGCTGTTTTGCACCCATGTGGTAATTCTATTTAATTCCTTTATGACTATTTGCACTATTATAAGTGATTCATGATTTTTATTGATTATTTGTGAATTCGTTAGATGTCGCATGCTTAGTCTTAGGTACTTTAGATGCGTCATGCTTGTGAATTACATATAATTCTTTATAAAATCTACCTTGGCAAAGAATTAGAGTCGATGTTTGTTACTTTATGAGCCTTAATTGTGCGGAATTAATAGATGAACCGCATGAATGTGAGAATTGGTGGAATACCGAGTCCTAGTAACTCTCTTCGTCTTGTGACATAAATTGTATATTTTCTCTATTTTTATTATTTTTCTTTATTAAATCCTAAAATAAATTTTGACAAGTCCGAGTGAACGACAACCTTACTTACCACTATCTAAAATTCGATCAATTTTTGGCGCCATTGCCGGGGACTTGTGTATAGATTTGTTTTTAGGTTTTATTTTTATTTTTATTATTTTTGTTCTTTTTTACGCGTTTTGGTATTTCGTTTTGCTTTCGATTTGGAGTGGAGCGAAAGAAAAAGAGAAAGTCTTTGAAAAGAAAAGCAAAGCCAAAATAGGAAAGAAAAGAGAGATCCGAACGGAGTGAAGAAGAAAATTTTGTATATAGTGTAATTATTATTATTATTATTTTTTTTAGAAACTGTAATTAGGTAATTATTTTTGTAATTTTTATTTTTGGACTTTTTTATTTTTGGAATTTATTTTTGGACTTTTGGATATTTATTATTTTTTTTAAAACCCTAAGGAAGGGTTAGTTTAAATAAAAACTGCACAGGGAAGGACGACAGTTACGATACTGTCTCGGCCCCTCGGGTTCGCACACGACATAGGAGTCGTGGCCCGAGTCGACCTCAACGGTTCATCCCCCGTCTGGAACGGGAGGTAAGAATTCTAAACACCCGCGAATCCCTCGCCAAGGGGTTTCTTGGATGATTTTGTATGAATATATGTCGAGGAACCGAATCCTATTGCTTTAATTTCCTAGTAAAGGGCAAGGACTGGCCATACAAGATAAGAGTTCGGATTTCATCACCGTTCTCTTCTTGCCCGCCTTAGGAAAACGAAACCAAACACGAATCTAAGCCTAAAATTTTGACTAGAACGAGACCGATAGGGTAACGAGCTTAATAGGAAAGTCATTCGAAAAATATTGGTTACTCTTTAAGCATACTTCGAAGTTCATGATGGTTTATGTAAGTTGAATGCGTGACTGCGCCGCCTTGTAATGCGGTGAGGCCTTGGGTATCAAAGCTCCACGCAGCTTCCCTCGCCTCTATTCAACTTACTTTGACTCGGATTGATTCCAGAGGGGTTTGCTTAAATTGTAACGAATTCCCTTTCGAAGGATTAGAAGCTGGTCTAGAAACAATCTAAGTGGAGCCATCATGCTTTTTGTTTGCTAGAAATCAGTAGGTTTGTTGTGGTCGAGTCAGCCTTGTTTGTGCTTGTGTAGAATTCCCTTGCAGTTAGGATGTCAAACTGGTATTATAATAGCCATCACAATGAATATGAATATCCAACTGAACAATATGGACATCACTCTTTTTATGACCAGAGTGTGAATAGTGGTTGGGAACGCCAACCTTTTGAAGATTATGGCTCATACCATGGTGAGCCCAATTACTATTCACATGAATACCGGTCATACGAGCAAAATTCCTCCTCTCTAGATAAGGCATGTAAGATACTTGAGTCAACGCGTAAGTTAACAGAGTCAACACGTGAGTTTGCTGAGTCAACACGTAGGTTAGAGTTAGAGACAGAAGAAACAATTGCTCGAATTACTTTGAATTGCCAATACATTGCTTCAAAAATCACCCTTGAAAATGAGGAAAATTTCTATTTACATAATCAAGATGACGAGGTTAGAATTGAAAGCAATACTTTAGATAAGGTTCGACCATCTTCGTATTACTATGATGATGATGATAGTGTTGATGAAGAATCTGAAGTTTTTAGGCGTAGTGATCAGGAATTTGTTACTCCAATTGAGCTTTATAATGATATTTCTGGTTTAAATCCAAATAATTTTAATAATTATTCACCTATTCAAAAGGATAAGGATTTGACTAGAAATACCCCCGTTTTAGACGATGTAGTATTTCCCTTTCACGAAGCCGACGATAGTTTCGAGGAACGAGTTTATTCCGAGAATATTGTTTTAGAGTCTAGCGATTTGGAAACATTAGACTTAGAAAAAGAAAATGAACTCGTAGAGATGAGTGAGGATGAACCTGACTTAGAAGAATCAATTAACCATTTTCAGGAATCGGATGACCTTGAAATTAGGGTGACTAGTCTTTTTAGAGACACTGAAAACTCTAAGTTTGGGGGTGATTATCATTCTCCATGTGCCTTAACTCTTAGAAAGGTCCCTAACTTGGGACTTGACATATGTGCCTCAACCATTTTAAAAGATTATCTTCATACACTTTTTCCTGAACCTAGTTGTGTCCATAAAGAAGTTCAGTTGTTAGAAACCCATCCTCTGGTTGATGTGGTTAACCCAGGCTATGATACCACGATTGACTTTGTTTTCCCACCAAAAACCTTCCTTCCAATTGTGGGAACGTATAAGTTTCAGATATGTCAATTATTAAGTTTTGAGACTAAACCTAATTACTTTAGCAAATTAGGGTCGACACATTTGCTTAAGAATGACCACTACTGTGGTCAACGGTATGAGTCAAGTCTGATTGACTTCGAGGATCCACAATTATTTAGGTTATTATTATGTGCTTCTAAGTTTTTATTTGAGTTTTTCCAGACTCTAGAACCTAAACATTCGGATTCAACTTTTGAGGAAATACAACTCATGAAAATATGTTATCTAGATCCAGTTATAGAACTCCTAACTCAACCACAACTAGATGTAGTTGTATTAAACAGAAACTAGACAAGGGTGTGTTTTATTTGCTAATTTTCTTGGGATGTTGCAGATTCCTTTTACTTGTGATAGCCCTATTTGGTTTTGGGGATCCGCAGTTATTCCTAAGCTATTACTTTATGATTCTATGAGGTGACTAATTCCTTCCAATGTCCTTTGAAGACTTTAAACTTAGCACTTCTTGGGAGGTAACCCATGCTCATGCAACACGGTAATATCTTTCCTTAACTCTTTTGCTCCAAGTGGTAACAGTTTCTCATTGTTCATGCTTTTAATTTCATCTTTAGAACATTGAGGACAATGTTAGATTTAAGTTTGGGGGTATGGGAGAAACTTTTTAGTGGCAATAAATAAACTCCAGAGACTAGTAATTTAAGCTTATTAAGGTCGGCACTAACCAATCTAAGTGGATGGAAACATGTTGATTGTAGGAGTTGAGGAACCAATCTGATTAGATGGAAACGTCTAGAAGAGTCTATTCGTAAAAGCACAGAGCTCAGGTGTTAGAAAAGAAAACATGGTAGTTTCGCCATATCCTCGTGATGGAAACATCGAAAGAATCCTGATCACTTTTTTTTCTTTTTTTTTTTACCATTGCTAGGGTGAAATAGAGTGACTGAGATAAAAAAAAAAAAAAAAAAAAAAGACTGACCACTAGACCAACCGGAATAAATACAATAAAGTCGACCACTGGTACCCTTGTATATGCCAGCTGAGTTGACTTAGAGTTAGGATTATCGACCACTGGTTCCCTTGTATATGCCAAAGGTGTTGATATTAGTCCAGAACCGATATCTCAATCCATTAGGATAGGTTCACCTTAGTCAACATCATCCACGTTTTTCTACATCCATCTTCTTAATCTATCCATGTGATTGGTTGACTCCGGTTTATGATGTCCAGAAACTATCTAAGTAGAGCTCTGTCACTTTATATGAATTTTAGTATGCTTGAGTGCAAACTCGTGTACAACAATTGGAATTTCGCATCAGGGTACTTCCTCCTGTAGTCAATAAGTATGCCAACCAAGGAGATTCTTTAGTGCTTTCCAAGGTTTTGCGTAGATAGCTAGGGTCTGGAATATAAAGGTTTTGTGGGTACACCTTTGGTAAACCCTCCGGAGACAACACTCCGCCACTAGGGCCACCTAGGGGTTCAAATGATTTTTATTTTCTAGAATAAATTTGCTCGAGGACTAGCAAATAATAAGTTTGGGGGTATTTGATAGACACATTTTTGTGTCTATTTTGTTCTCAATGTTCTGTATTGTTAGTGCTCGATATTGTACTAATTATGGTTTTTGTGTGTTTGTAGGTATTTTTGGGAAATAAACATTTTTGGAAAAATCGGCTCGAAAAATTATGCGGAGCACCCCCGGAGGACATTTGCTATGCGGACTCCCACATTGGATAAGGGGCACCTCAATTGCTAAGGGGCACCCAGGTTGCTATTCACACCCAGTTCAGGATAGGGGGCATCTCATCTTCTTCATTTGAATTTTAATTTTTGGCGGGAAAAAGAGTTTCACTCCTGGCAGATTTTTCGATCGAATTTTGGATGGGTTAGAGGTAGACTCAATCGCTGAAACTTCATGGGTAGACGCGATATGACTATAGAATGTTGGTATGGGTGTTTGTTTGGACAAAATTTGGCTGAATAACGTGTTTCAATCCAAAACAGGGACACAAGCTTTCACGGGTTCAAGTGAAGTTGACATGAGTTAGAGGCGTGTAATGCATCAGTTTGGAGTGTTTTGCACTACAGAGATGCGTGAAGAAGATAAATAAGGAATGTTTGACAGCTGATAACGCGTGGAAGATCAAAGAAATGGAAAATATTGTCGTGAGAATAAAAATAATAAAGAGAGGATATTTTGAAGTTATGAAGGAGATTCGATGCATCTTTCGGGTTTAAATAGGTTGGATTAGTACCATACAAGAGGACGGAGAGTTTGGGAGAGATTGGGAGAGTTGCGAGCTTCGAGAAAGTCGAGAAAATCAAGTGGTAGGAAACCACCATTTCGTTCTTGAAGAACACGAAGAACATCAACGCACAGGGGACCGTCGTTTATCAACAGTGATAACGACACATTTGAGGGTCGTAGTTTAGCAGACAGACTTAAAAATCAGACATCTGAGGGTCGTAGAACAACAACAACAACACTTTACATGTATCGTTCTCTTCAGAATAATCCGTTTGTAACAATTAAAATCATTACAAATCGGGCTTTTCATCTTTTCTCCCTTGTTCATCATTTGTAAACCATTTTTGAGCATTAATAATGATTTTTGAGCGTGTTTACACCATGATGAGCTAGAACCCATCACTCGGGACGACGGAGGAAGTCGTTTTGCACCCATGTGGTAATTCTATTTAATTCCTTTATGACTATTTGCACTATTATAAGTGATTCATGATTTTTATTGATTATTTGTGAATTCGTTAGATGTCGCATGCTTAGTCTTAGGTACTTTAGATGCGTCATGCTTGTGAATTACATATAATTCTTTATAAAATCTACATTGGCAAAGAATTAGAGTCGATGTTTGTTACTTTATAAGCCTTAATTGTGCGGAATTAATAGATGAACCTCATGAATGTGAGAATTGGTGGAATACCGAGTCCTAGTAACTCTCTTCGTCTTGTGACATAAATTGTATATTTTCTCTATTTTTATTATTTTTCTTTATTAAATCCTAAAATCAATTTCGACAAGTCCGAGTGAACGACAACCTTACTTACCACTATCTAAAATTCGATCAATTTTTAATTTTTCGAGCCGATTTTTCCAAAAATGTTTGTTTCCCAAAAATACCTACAAACACACAAAAACCATAATTAGTACAATATCGAGCACTAACAATACAGAACATTGAGAACAAAATAGACACAAAAATGTGTCTATCACTTATTGATCCTCTCACTGAGCAATGGAATATTCCGTTTCTTCGGCATCTTTTTTCTACACATGTGAACACCATTCTAACTATTCCTTTACGATTAGATCAGGAAGATAAGTTAGTCCGACCTTTTTCAAGTACTGGAATTTTTACAACTGCTTCAGCTTACAAGTGTGAAAAGGATTTTAATACTGAAAACACAATGAGTTTATCTCAACAATTTTGGTTAGCATTCTTGAAATTAAAAGTGCCATACAAGTATCAAATCCTTTTGTGGAAAGGACTACATGATGCTATGCCTGTTAAAGCTCGCATTTCTAGACACCTGAATGTTGCTGATCAATTCTGTGTTCTGCGTAGTTTGAATCAGACAGAAGATCTGGATCATTTGTTACTAAATTGCTCATTCTCTCAAGCAATCTGGCAGGATTTTTTTTCCTCATCAGTTTATTTCTATTGTGCATTATGCATTTCATTTGGAAACTAGATGTGATCAATTACCACAAAATGATTGAAAATCTAAGGATCAATTACCACAAAAAGATTGAGAATGGTCCAAAAACCAAAATGTCCCTCCCTTTTAGTCTAATTACTATAACTCCTTATGTATCCTATTTTTTTCAGGGGTATAATTGGAAAGCAAACTTTAATATAACATATCTAAAAATCCGTGCCTTGGAATTTTACAAATTTTATCTCGTTGGAAAGGTTATAAAAAACTCTACGCAACAAGTACAAACAACAATATAAAATTTAGAGTTTTTATGACAAATTCGGAAGTATTTTATCATTTTAGGCACAATTTTAGAAAATTAAATGTATATCCATTATGCAAACCACCACAAAGGATACATAATACTTTATGTAGCAAAATTTTGGTTTATGCATCAACTAATTTTTCGTTGCAATTAATAAAACGATGTACTCCCTCCGTTTCAAGAAAAATGATACTTTTATCTTAGGTATAATTCTCGAAAATTGAATGCATAGCCATTATGCAAACCACCACAAAGGATGCATAACACATCATGCAACCATATTTTGGTTTATGGATCGACTAATTTTTCGTTTTAGAAAAAGTGATAATTTCACATCCCGTTTTAGGAAAAATGATACTTTCACTCCGTTTCGGAAAAGTGATACTTTCGCTCGGTTTCGGAAAAGTGATAACTTGCCCGTTTGGAAAAATGATACTTAGACTTCGTTTGTAAAAAGTATCACTTTTTCCAAACGTGGTAAAGTATCACTTTTTCCAAACTGAGCGAAAGTATCATTTTTCCAAAACGGTAAAGTATCACTTTTCCCAAACGGAGTGAAAGTACCACATTTTCTTAAACAGGACGAAAATAGTCGCCGACAAACCCTATCTTCAGATTCTTCTTCGGTCGGCCCTCCCACCGTGGCAACGATCGTACTAGTTAGTAATATAACACCGAATCATAACACTATCGTACATTAGATAAACTTTTACATTGCACAACATCACATAGATGGCTCTTTTGTTGCTCATAGTCGTTCTCATGTAGATAACAACATCTTAAATCTTCCTTGGAAACCTCTCTTGATGGCAGCATCCTTCGATCCTCTCTTGGATTCAGACTTGGCAACTTAAGGATTCTAGTATAAATATCAAACAAACACCCCAGGCTGTTCACTTAGCTCTCTGCATTATGCATTTCATTTGGAAACATAGATGTAGAGTTGTTTTTAGTAATATAACACCGAATCATAACACTATCGTACATTAGATAAACTTTTACATTGCACAACATCACATAGATAGCTCTTTTGTTGCTCATAGTCGTTCTCATGTAGATAACAACATCTTAAATCTTCCTTGGAAACCTCCTATTCAGTTCTTGAAAATAAATATACCCATATTGCCCGCACCAAGTTACATTTTTTGCTTCACTGAAAAAATATAAATCCTTCAAATGAAGTCAGCAGCTGGTCGTTCTAATGTTTTCAGTGGTCCAAAAGACCAGATGCACTACATACGTGTCCAGTGCCTCTGTGTATATGTACACGCAATCTCCTTGATTTTGTACAGAAAGCCACCGATCGTACCAACTTCTACTTGTAACGACCCCGTCCTTGAAGATAAATGGAAAGTTTGATGTATAAATTACAGTACTTCATGAGCAACCTTGGATAAAGCTTACGGTTCTTCGTGAGCAACCTCAGATAAAGTGGGTGATGATGATCCACCGTATCTGCTTGGCAGTGGTGTATTCCTACGAGATTGGCGTTTTGTGGGAACCAAATTCTCTCTTTCCTTTTCTTCATTGTATGCAGCACTGTGATCGTCATCTTCACCCTTGAAATCTGGGTGAATATATGCATTCTGAAGGTACCCTTTCAGATTCAAGTTTGGTTCCTTCGCACGTTCCAGAGTATCTTTCATCATCGCCTCCTACATTACACATCAAATGAATGTTGGATTAGTTTTAGTTTGTATTGTTCTTTAGAATTGTAAATCAAGAGGCTTAGCGTGAAGGAAAAGTGCAGTCGACTTGTTACTTGGTGACACCCTAGCCCTATTTTAATATAAAATAAGCTTAATGGAACACATCCACCAAGCTAGGACTGCATGGTGATATAAGCCTAATCAAACTCATAAAAAAAAAAAAATACAACACGCACAGTAACAATATAAAGATGAGTAATGGAGTGTCACAAACCTGTAATGGAAATCTAACGAATGCAGGTTCAAAACGGTTTTTGCAATATCGGTGGAACCAAATTGTCAACACAGGAAGCGCAATGAGGAGCGGTGTTGACTGCTTAGCTTCTTTTGTAGTTAACAACCCCATCAGCAGGAGTTGTGAGATTACCAAGGCAGTTATAATACGTCCATGAACATCAGGCCAAAATGCTGCCGCACTCTCGTACTCTTGATTATAAACATTTATAATCTACATTGCAATCATAAAACTTACCATTAAGTGGAAATTACTTTAACAGGAAGAAAAATCTATCAGCAATATATAATTACAACTTTTGATAATTACTTTTAGTTATTTCAAAGTTCTAATATTATTAACAAAAACTAAAAAATGACCGATTAAACAATTACTTACTTGATGGCGATATACAACGTAAGCTAGCGCGAAGAAGACTATAATATATGGAAGCAGGAAAGGAGTCACCACACAATAAACAAGCCCAACTAAGAAATATAATTGTATTTGAGGTTCTCCAGTGTTAAATCCAAGGCTTCCTGCATCCATTGCTTCTTCTCTATCCTTCTCAGTCTTTACCAAAAAGAAATTCTTCAAGTGGTAGATGATCAAGGGTTTTAACCTTAGAATCTCACCAGCGGTTCCAGCCCATCCATCAACCATTATGTAAGTTATGAAAAATGTTGCTTTCATCGGAATAGATACACCAATCGTGTTCGGAATTCTACAAGACAAATCAGATTTCTGTATATGAGACAAGTCTAGAGAAGAAATACTAGCAGGATTAGTTCCTAACTAATTCTCTATTTTGTAGAAATCAAAATTTTACACTGGGTGTGAAAATAACATACTCGCTTGGTGACTGATGGATAAATTTATCTAGCTGTTGAAACGCAGTTCCAGCAATTATACTTCCAAGGAATACATTGACAATTTGGAAGAGATAATATCTAGATGCGGCTCTTCTCTCAAGAGCAGATAGTGCGATGAAGCCTTCAATTTTGGACATTAACATCAATATTGAAGGTAGGAAGATGAGGAAAAGTTTTAAAGCAATTCCGGGTAGAAAACCTTGAATGAATGCTTTGATTACAGGCCTGCAAGAAACTCAAGCTATCATGAGCATTTCTAACAGCAAAAGATAGTGAACGACATAAGGAATCTTACACCAAATAAGAAGGTAGAGAGGATGTACTCACATATCAATTAGGGGTTTCAAAAAAGGGGCAGCTTTCCTGATTCCTTCAATATTTGCTAGGGTTTGAACAAATGCTATCGGGATCATAAAAAAGAAGGTAAGGAAGAAGAATGCAACACCTATTATCAATCTCCTAACCGTTAGTTGGACAAATGGCAATGCAAGATTGTGCCAATATACATCACGGGGTTCAGGGGCCCATTCAGTCAACCACATGGTTGGATCTCTGGTTTGCTGAGTTTGTGCACAGACAGCAGCTGCCCATCGTGTTTTAAACGAAACAAAAGCTGCTGGCATGATGGACTTTGGGCTGCTCATAATCTTTTCTCTTTCTGCTGCTATCTGAAAATCGAAAATTCAGACAACATGTATTTAATAGCCAAACCAAACAGATAAATCTACCTGGATCATGAGCAGCCTAAAAGAGGTGTATGGAATCTACAAATACTTACATCTTCAGATAGCTTATCTATCTCAGTTGTGTAATACTCAATTGCATCCACCTTTTCTCCCCAGAGACCAAGAAAACCAGTCTAATCAACAAACAAAATAAAACAAAGAGATTAATACTCGACTGTGCTAATACAGAGGATTAAGAACTTCTCCAATAGAGAAATTGACATAAAACGACGACCATAGAATTGCATGCAATTTTCCATATCATAACTAATATAACCTTCGTAGTCGGTCTTTCATCTTTGTTTTTAGCTTGACTTCTAGAATATTTAAGCTGGTTATAGTCGAGCTTGTTCTGCAATGTCTTCTTCTTCTTGACCATCTCAGTGAGCTTGTTAGCATTGTACACGACCTGCACAGATGTATTTCTAGATTAGATAAAATAGCTCGAACATTAAGAATATTAACAAAAAAAGGTAAAAAGATTGTTCAGAAGAAACATAATATATTTTTGTAGGTAAGATGCAGTTATTTTTCCAACAAAATGCAGCGACTGACCTGATTTGTAAGATAATTATCTGGATGGTTTACTAAGAAAAAATGTTCAACAAGTTCGCTAACTGTTTCATCAGGATCCGATGGCACATTTCTAACAAGAACCTGCGCAACCACATACATAAACATCAGAGCTTGCAGATTACTCAATAAAGTAAATCAGTTACACCAGTGACAACTACAGTACTAATCTTACGGTAAACTGATCCGGCCGGCGATGTTCAGAAGCAAGAAAATGCAGCCTCATTGATGTTATACGTTCATATTCTCTGTACAACGTGTAGCATGTCCAAAAGGTAAAGGTATAAGCCATAACCAAGTGAGTCCAAAACCTGAGACAGGAAGAACGAGTAAATATTTAGTTGGGCAGTGACTTAAACATTGCCTCTTCGGCATACTTGATATTAAATATGTGCATTGCGTCAAAATATAACATTTATGCACGGAAACGTACCTCTGAGACCCTACAGGAATATTTGAAATAGAAAGTTTATCGATGTCGTTAAACTCAAACTTTGGATCTTTTAGTTTTTCCAGTTCAAGCGTTTTATTAGTCCAATTGACAGGAACTAGGATCACAAAAGCAAGAAGTGCGATAGGAACAAAGATTTTAAGGCTGCAATACAAAAAAGTAATGTTAGAAAACACAAAAACAGAAGACAGATGCTTAACCCACGGTAGGATGAACACATATTTAACAAAACCTAAAAGATAAGTAATAGGTTTAGTACCCCAGCAAGTAAATCCGCAAGTAAACTGCAGAGTCAAGTCCTGCATGTTCAATGAGTTCCGGTTCTGGCATTTTCAGCGCAGCTGGCATCCAATTTAAGAATTTCAAGTATGATCTTAAGTCCAAATTTACAAACTTGGTCACTGCTGCTCCTGTGCCAGCTGGACTGTGTCTTAGACCCTTGAGATACCATTTCGGGAAGTATACTCTATCGTTAAAAGGTTGAAGTCGCAATACAGCAAAGGCCACAAGAAAGGCAAATGCACTGAGTATATTGATAGCTGCCGCAAGTCCTATGTCGCCAAGTGATGCCATGGATCCTTAGCAGAAAAATAAGATACCTATTTCCCTGTAATTGAATGAGCAAGCTCTTTAGCTTCAGCCTAATATAAATGTAGCCAAAGAAAACTACAGTTTCAGAGTTTTAGGGAATGATAAATTATTCAATCATGTTGGAACAAACTTAAGCAGTTACATCATGTTGTGATCAACTAAACTCTCACCAAAACCCATTTTATTCACGTCTATTGACTTCAATATCCTGTTCATCTAAATCAACCTAGAAATTCTACCAACTCACTCGCATCCTATCAAAATTGACCCTTCATAAATCGAAAATTCCCAAATCAATTGATCTCGTTGACGAAAACCAGCTTAATCAAGCCAAAAAAATTTACTAAAAAAGGGCGTCAAAAGATTTTGCAGATAAAAAGGGTTGCCATAAATAAGAATCCAACCCAAAAATAGAATGGTATATAAATAACATCACATACATAATTATAAGTTAAAAAGAGAAAGTTCTTACACTGAATTAGCATCCGAAACTCTTAAACCCTATTGCTTCAGGCAGACCTAATAAAACACCACAAAACAAAATTTCATCCACTCTGATCACCAGTATACCATCAAAAAGAAAGAAAAACAAGACTACAAAATAGACCAAAAACCTTATAACCTTACAATGTAACAAAACTGTATATCTATTCTCTAGATCTTTGAAAGTAAAGAACACTTAAAATTCACGTAATCAAAGTTGGCTTCAAGCTCAATCAAAGTTAAAGAAGAAAAAATTGGAAAATTAACAGAGAAAAACCAAACCTGTTGGCTTTGATATTCTCTGACTGTCGCACACTGAAATTGAAGAAGGAGAAGAAGGAGTGGTGATTTATTTTCTCCAAAAGAGGGAAAGGGAAAGGCAGAAAACAGGCGCACAGGAAAAAGATGGAATGGATTAGGTGAAGTGTATATTTTACGCCCCTTTATTTTTTATTTTTTTATTTATTTATGATTCTCTTAATTTCTAGAGTTTTAGAGATGGAGTAAATAAGTAACCGTTGAGAAATATATGTATCGATGTGTCGGCAATAAAACACGTGACAATATAACCGTTGGATGAATGATGAATGGACGTGACCACCACCTACAGTCCACGTGATGAGATTGAGATTGAGATTGAGATTGATTCTTAATTTGTGGGCACATCTAAAGCAATTCTGTAACCTATATGCAATCCGAAACCGAATCAGCGAATTTATTGCCCTCCACAGCAAAACGGGTGTGTTTTCTCCCTTCCGTTGGTTTCTGGAAGGCAGAAGATCACTAAGATGCTGACACGACATAAAAACGGTTTGCTCCTACAAATTTGTACGCGTTCCTTCCAAGTTTCTAGTATTCGTCGTCCAGGTAATTGATTTTTTGGTGCGGCCAGGCCCCGTGTATGTAACGTGTATAGTGCAGATGGGTGAGGTCGTCTTTAGAGCAAGCTTGGTAAAGGGCGGCATGAATTGGTAGAGGGGCGGCAAGTATGATAAAGAATGTCCCTCTTATTGGTTAGGGGTGTCCTATAGGGATATAGATTGACTAGATTACCCTTTCACCTTAAATCAACCAAAATCAAATCAATTTTTTTAACCTAATGAATAAAAAAAAATCAAATCAATTTTTTTTTTTCATCTTCTTCTTCATCTTCTCTTTCCTCCATCAATCCTAACCTCCATTAAAACCGAAAATTTCACCGTCTTCGATTAATCGGCGATTTGAAAAATGTTTGGAAAACCCGAGTTAGGGTTTAGTTTATCGTGTTGAATTTAAGTTAATTTTGTATCAAAAATTAGGGTTTTGTATGAAAATTGAAATTGAAATTTCTCAGGTTTATGCGAGTTACTGTTGGTAATAACTCAATTACCAACCGTACCTGTATTGGTTGAAGAACATACGGTTGCTAACAACCCAAATACGAACCGTACCTTAAAAAAATTGAGAATTAGGTTTAGGTACGGTTGGTACGAAACCTTAGTTACCAACCGCACCTAGGTTCGGTTGGTAACTTAATGAAAGTTACCAACCGTATATCATCCTGAATGTTAAGAATTTTGAAGTGATGATGTACGGTTGAAACTATAGATGACTTACCAACCGTAGTTTAGTTACGGTTGGTTTCGATTCCTTTTTATGAACCGTAATTAGTTACGGTTCGTATCCAAGATTTTCTAAAGAACCAACGGTATTACGATTGGGTTTTTCCCCAAATTGAACCCGATTACGGTTGGTAACTAACTTATTTCCAACCGTATGTTCTTCAGAAAATTTTAAAAATTTGATCTTTTTACATACTTTAGATAATTTTGATCAACAAAAAGCTAATGGGAACTAATTTTGATCACTCACCTCTAATTTGCCACTTGAATCACTCATTTTGGTTGAGTGAATCAAAATCTAGGGTTTTCACAAATATCACATAATTTTTTATTTTTTTTATAACTCTAAAAATCTAATTTTAGAGTTATTATAAGTGAAAATTGATTATCAAACACTAATCTTGATTATCAAACACTAATCTTGATTATTAATAATAAGGGTTAATTGGTCATTTCCATTTTTTTTAAATAAGGGGCACTTGAATTTACTTCTAATGACCTTTTTTATCTTATTAGATTATCACTCTCTACCGATTCCTACCGCCCCTTTACCAAGATTGCTTTAGAGACCATCACAAAGATGTGCAATTTTGTCAACAAAAATAAATAATATTGTGGTTTTGCTTTGGAGGAGTGCAAACTGTGTGAATGAGTTTGTTGAGCAAACTTATTTCACGTCCTCAACTTTTCCAAATTTCCATTATTTTATATATTTTCTGTCGAGTGGGATTTGCTAATGGATAGTTTCAGTTTGAATGCTCTTCTAGTTCTCCATTGAATTTGGAATTTCGCTGATCTCTTTGATCCGTGAACACATTTACTGTGTCTGTATTCATCTCTTACCTGTTGTTAGTTGACTGCAGTCATTTCTTATATGCTCTCTGTAAGTACACTTATTTATCTCCATTGCCACGTGTACTAGCAGAGCCCACGTGGAGGCCATGTCTCAAAGAGGGATGACACATAGGGGCATCCGTGGCGTTTAGACAACGTGCCATCTGTCAAGACCAACAGTCAAAGATGAAGGAGCATCCAAGTTAGATGATCCCACATAACACCAATGAGTTACTCTACCCCATCACGAGGTAAGATGTAATCAACGGTTGGGGATAGTCCAACCGACACGGTACGTGACGGGGAGGACTTACACCGTCCCGGCACGGATCGATAGCCCAACCACTCGTATTTAATGCCGCTCGAGAGGGCACGTGTCGGACGACCCACGAAGGAAGCAAGGATAGGTCGGCGTAACGAGCGTGGGTATCATAGAAGCCGCGGGATGACAAGGAAGTCCGCGGACCATGCATGAGCACACCTACTCAGAGGGCACGTGTCAGACGACCCACGGAGGAAGCGAGGATAGGTCAACGTGATAAGTGTGGGTAATATAGAAGCCGCGGGATGACAAGGAAGTCCGCGGACCATGCACAGAGCACGAGAAGATAAGGTCCCCACAGTTCCTTGTCAGTGGACCCACTTGATTTAGTTATATATATGAATACCCCTCCCACAGAAAAAAGGGGTCGAGAGGGAGAGAGAACTAAGAAATAGGAGAGAGAATAGAGAGAAGTAAGTATGAGTTCAGGGAAATCTCTCCCTGAACCATGTAATCCATCGTCTCCTTACTTTTGTAATCGTTTACTTTATAGTGGATATCTCCAGATCCGTGGATGTAGGCCTTAGTGCCGAACCACGTAAACCATCGTCTCCTTTACCTTTAGTACTCGTATGGTTTCATTTATGTATCCATATCTCAGATCTATCAACTGGGGATGATGACGAGATCATGACAAACTTGCGGGGTTTGGAATCTATGAATCATCATCTACCTAGGCATACTATGCTTTTTCCGCACTTTAATGCATGTATCTAATTCATGTTAAGATTGTTTGTGATTCCACGGATGACACTAGATTTCAGGTGCTCACAATTTGGCGCTAAAAGTGGGACTTTGTCCCTAGTGAAAGATTTATCTTTCCCTCGTGATTTTATAACCTCTACCTCAAAAGTTTTACTTAGGACATAGACAGATCTCTGTTTAAATTTATTTTTCGCACGTATTTGTATTGTTTGTGCCGTCTAATGAGATCCGGGTCTTTTACGATTTTTAACTAACAGATCTGGGTCTGGGGGCTATTTTTCGCACATACTTGTGTCTACCAACAGATCTGTATTTTAACTGATGTTTCAAACATAACTTCCACCAACAGATTTGAACTTTTTGCGAACAACAACCCATGGACCTTATCCCGGTTAAATCCGCATCCGTCTATGTTTTTCGTATTATTCGCCAAACTAACAACCCGAGTACACTCATTGCCACTGGAAATCGAGCTTATGAAATCAAAGTTGAACTAACCGCTAACCCGTGGACTTGTTGTCTCGGTTTACCTCCATGTTCTTTGTGCAGAGTATTGCAATGGAAAGGAACAAAGATGCCGGAAAGACAAAGGTACCTTCAAAAGAGGCACATAGGACTACGCCGGTAGTAACAAGGAGCAAACAAAAGGGCGCGGACTCGCAAAATGGGGACAAGGCACGAGAATGGAGCGGAAAGCACATTCCTTTCGGAGATGCGGCATCATCGCAATGGAAGCAAGGAAGGCCGCGGCGGCAAAGGCCGCTACACCTACCGAAGGAACTTCTCAAATGGTCGCCTCCAAAGTGACAGCAACAACCAGGCCTACGGAACCTCGAGAAACAGTTGCGGTAATCGGCAATCCGTAACCCCCTATGGGATGCCGCGACTAACGAACAAACGAACAATCGCACGCCAGGATCCTACGAAATGATAGAGCCGGGTAGACAAATAGCAATGGAAATCAACACCGCGGCCCCGAGAACAAGCCCAGTCCAGATAGGAACAAATCAAGCATCAAACCAACTGGCAGCTTTTGGCAATTAGAAGAACTAAAACGGAATCAACAGACATACGCGGACGCGGTGGCCTTACTAGCCCAAGAGAACCAGCAATTAAGAGAGAAGATCCTCCAAAGCGCGGAGCTAGAAAATCAGCAGGACGAGGCTAACTCAGCGGTACAGAATAGAGACCGGAGGATGATCCTCGAGAACACACCTGCAATAGTCAACCGAAGAGGTGCGCGGAATAATAGAAGGCTCGACCCGGATTATCACCCGGACACGTCGACTACTATGATGAGGAGGCCACGACGTCAAAACCTACAAGGAGGACACGACCCTCCATCCAAGAAGAACACTGTTTGGCAATGGAGAATCTCCACAGTAGATGTTAGCGAAGATCAATCAAATCAAAACCAGACAGGAGGTGGAAGACTAGAACGGGTTATGAAGGAAGCCAACACCACCCCACTCGCGAATGATTGGCCACCGCTATCATACCGTGAAGTGCCGGTCCCATCCTTTGAGTGTTACGACGGATCCACCGATCCCGCCGCTCACCTACGATATTACAACGGGGTAATGGCCAGATGGGACCACGACGAAGCTATACTTTGCGGATACTTCCCTTCAAGCCCGAAAGGATCCGCCCTATCTTGGTTTGATAACCTCAAGCCTCGGGATGCATCAATTCGTATGATCAACTCACGGAAAAATTCTTGGCTACTTATATGTACAACAAGGTTGTAAACACAGGGATGGACAAGCTCTTCTCACTTGCAATCAAATACAAGGAGTCCATTCGAGAATACACGGATAGGTGGCACAAGATATGTCAAGCCATAGGACATGTGGATCCGTGGTGAGTATTAATTGTTACAAATGGGGGCTCGAACAGATGAGACCTTTGTTTGTTGAAATCCACTTCGTACCTCTCCAACCACGAAGGAGATTTGAGGATAATCATCGAAAAACATGCAAGGTTGGAAGAAATTCAAAGAGAGAACCCGAGAGCACAGGCTCAACGACCCCACGGACCAATTCCGCGGAATTAGCGAATGATCAAGCGAACGCCAAAGGATCGGAAAGATGACCACAAAAGGGGTGGAAGAAAATTTGAGGACCGAGTCTACACAAAGCTCATTACCGACTACTCACGCATTCTAAAGGAGATCAA
The DNA here is from genome assembly GCA_023531295.1 of Papaver armeniacum. Classification (NCBI taxonomy): domain Eukaryota; kingdom Viridiplantae; phylum Streptophyta; class Magnoliopsida; order Ranunculales; family Papaveraceae; genus Papaver; species Papaver armeniacum. The sequence continues at coordinate 11,071 of JAJJWW010003853.1, read as the reverse complement.
GGATCGTGAAGACCTAGACTGGCCTTGGTCTAAGGGGGAAACAACCACCGCCTCGCGGTAATCCAAAGAGTATTGCGATTTCCACTTCCTACGGGCACTCAACCGAGAAGTGCAAAAATCTTAAGATAGCGATACAAAAGTCGATTGATGCGGGGATCTCAAAAGTATATAGAAAAGGCTGGAACCGAGGACAGAACCAAACGCAGCAAACGGGTCCAATTGCCGAGGGTAATCGTGTTACTCGAACACTATATCCTCGCTCGGAAAACAAAGAACCAACCCTAACCGCACGAGATAGGGAAAAGAGAGGAAACAATTTGAAGACTATTGTGAGCTCTACAACTTAGATGGAAAAGAAGTGGAAGAGCACGAAGAATGGATGAACGCACCCCTAACCTTCGAGGCCGAGGACATTGAGGACGACATGGAAGATCACAACGACCCTTTGATCCTCACTCACGCCAATCGCAGGATGCAACATAAAGAAAATACTCATTGATGGAGGGAGCTCAAAAACGTCCTATTCTATGATACCTTCAAGCGTATGGAGCTTAATGACGAGCAACTCTTGACCTCGCACTACACCATCTACTTGGATTCAATGGTGCGACTACGAATCTGTCGGGGATATTATTTTTGCAAGTAGACGCAGTCCGATGAAAGTTAACGCCCGCTTCAAAGTGTGGTGAACACGCCTTCACCCTACAATGCCATTATTGGACGAAAATGGGTCCACAAACTTAAGGAGTCGCATCCACCTACCATCAATACCTTAGGTTTCCTACTCCCTTTGGGGTGATGGAAATCAAGGGTGATCAAGTTTCCACAAAGGAATGCCGGGCAATGCAAATACGGCTAAATAATGAAGAAGATGAGAAAAGAAGAACTCGCAGGGCCGGAACAAAGCAATATCCAAGGACAAAGCCATCGACGAATACTTGGAAGAGATCTCGGAAAAACTTGTCTAAAGGGAATTCCGTAGAAACACGGAGGCATCAACATCAAACGCTAGCCGGGCGCTCTTGCGAACAAAGAACCCGAGCCTACCAAATAGCAATTAAAGAAAGTTCCTCACCTGGGGAACCAAAACCCACATTCACATCCTTGGAAGCGGTGAAGGAAATTAACATAGGAACGGAGGAGTATCTAAAGAAGATCAAGATAGAACTCTAACGGACAACGAACGCGAAGCCTCGCTGGTGAAACTACTAAAAGAATACGCGGACATCTTCGCGTGGAAACTATCCGATATGCCCTAATAGACCAAGACAAGATACAACATGAGTTGCGCATTAAACCCGGTACACCCTCAAAGAAGACAAAAGATACGAAAGGTGGCTACGAGTATCACAAAGCGGTAGAGACTCGAATGCAAAGTCATTGGAGGCTGGTTTCATTAAAGAAGTCAAATATCCCACTTGGATCTCTAACATGGTAATAGTACCAAAGAAGAATGGAGGGTCGACCGCATCGACTTCACCAACTTGAACAAAGCATGCCCCAAGGATAGTTATCCATTACCCAAAGATTGATCAAAATCGTCGACGCGGTAGAAGGATACGAAGAGTTATCATTCATGCACGGATACTCTGGGTATAACCAACTATTTTTAGCGAGAAGAAGATCAGCAACACACAAAAAGATTTTACACACCCCACGGTCTCTATTGCTATGTAAGGATGCCTTTCGGACTCGAATGCGGGGAGCAACGTACCAAAGGATGGTCGATGCTATTTTCAAGCCGTGGATTGGTAGGACCCTAGAGGTCTATGTTGACGATATGCTCGTCAAGAGCAGATTGAGAAAGAACCACCACCAGGACCTGAGGGACATCTTCGGGGCTATGAGAGAACACAATATGAAGGTCAACCCGGAAAAATGCACGTTCGGAGTAACATCAGGAAAATTCCTTGGTACTGGTGACAAAAGGGGCATTGAAGTAGATCCCGCAAAGATCCGAGCCATAGTAGACATGCCATCCCCAAAGAACCTAAAAGAAGTACAAAAGCTCAATGGATCCCTAGCAGCCTGGGAAGATTCATCTCAAGATCTTCGGATAGGTGCAAACTCTTTTTAACATACTAAAAAAGGGGACGAAATTTGCGTGACGCGAGAATGCGAAGAAGCTTTCCTAGGCGTCAAACAAGTACCTAGCAGAGATCCCCATCCTTCGAAACCAGACCACGACGAAGTCCCTGCACTATACATTGCGGAATAACGATGCGGTAAGCGCGGTACTTGTCGGGACCCACACAAAGGAGGAGCAGTAGATCTATTATGTCGACAAGACTATGAATTCCGCAGAAAGAAACTACACAAGAATCGAACAACTCATCTTAGCCGTCGTATGGTCTACATTAAAGCTGAGGACGTACTTCTAACGCATGACATACGTATCCCATGCCGAGCACCCTTAGAAGCCATCCTCAAAGGGGCAGGAAAGGTAGGACGCATAGCGAAATGGAGCACATACCTCGACCAATTCAATATCCACTATGAGCTTCAACACTCTCGAAATCGCAAGTGTTAGCGGAATTTCTAGCACCCTACCTTTGGATAACGAAGAAGAGGTGCGCATACAAGGATGGAGGGCCAGCGGGTGCCCCTGAAATGGAAAAAAAAAGGAGCCAAATAACATTCTTGAACCAATGAACCCATGACAATGGGAGGTCTTTGTCGACGGCTCCAAAAATAGAGAGGGCGCGGGGATAGGCATCGTCCTCACCACGCCCACGGGAGATAGGATCGTGCATGCGTTCAGATTGGAATTCGAAGGCCATACAAATAACATCGTAGAGTACGAAGGAGTGGTCCACGCCCTGCTTGATAATTGAATTAGGGATACAAGAAGTACGCTTAACGAGTGATTCACAATTGATCATACGGCAGATAGGCTACGAATACAATGTGTATGACGAGACACTGATGGCATACATGGCTCTGGTACAAACGTTGGTTTCCCAAATACCAAAATCAAATTTCGACATCTGCGTAGGAAGGAGCTCAGACACGCAGATGCCCTGGCATACATATCAGCCATGCTTAAAAATGAGGATGTCAAGCAATCAAGATAACAAGAGTGTACGAACCATCTATCAAGCCCCCAAGAAACATGCGCTAATCAATGCAAGTCTAAGGACGAAGATATTTCGATGATGATGTCGGAGAGCACATCTTCGACGACTTTCAAGACGATGACATCACGCGATGTCGATGAAGACGACGATTACAAAAGAAGCGGGTGGAGAACCGAAATCCACTCTTTCCTAAAAGAGGGGAAACTCCCCCAGGATACCAAACAAGCTAGGAAGGTACAATCCAGAGCAGGGATGTACGAGCTAAGAGACAGAACCTTATACAGAAAATCATTCCTCGGGCCACTTCGTCGCTGTCTGTCTCGATCCGAGGGACATTTCATCTTGAAAGACATCCACATAGGGGACGCGGGGAATCACAGTGGAATGAGATCCCTTGCAGATAAGGCGAAGACGCAGGGCTACCACGGCCAACCATGATCCGAGACGCGGCTAGGATGGCGCAAAGGTGCGAAGAATGTCAAAGATTCGACAAGCGAATCACGCCCGGCCACAAAACCGAATTACGTGGATGAGTCAGTGGCCCTTTGGGAAATGGGGGATCGACATAGTAGGCCCGCTCGTATCGGGGACGGGGAAAGAAGATTCCTAATAGTGGCGACGGATTACTTCAAAGAAGTGGGTAGAAGCAAAAGCACCGGCTAGAATTCGGGATTCGACGTCTTTACTTTTATTTTCAAAATATCATCTCGCAGTTTGGCATCCCCATGAGATATAGTTTCCGACAATGGTAAACAAATACAAGGAAAGAATATTGACTTGTCATTCGACACCTTCAAGATTCGAAAAAACAAGTCCACCCCCCATATACCCACAAAGCAATGGACAAGCAGAAGCCACAAACAAAACTTTGGCACTTATTCTTAAAAAACAGCTAGACGAGTACAAGGGGCGGTGGTGTGAACAGCTGCATAACGTCCTATGGGCATATAGGACGACTCGAAGGTCAGCTACCGGAGAATCCCCGTTTTTGCTCACCTACGGGGCAGAAGCAGTAATCCCTGCGGAAATTCTACTTCCAACTACAAAAACAGAAGCATGGGAAAAGAATCTCACCACGGACATGATGTTAGAAAAGCTCGACGACCTCGAAGAAAGGAGAGAAGCGGCACTGCAAAGAATGGAAAACTACCAACGCAGGCTGGCCAGAGAATATAACAAAAAAGTGAAACTTAGGAATTTTGTAGAATGGCAGTATGTGTTGAGGACCATTCCCCAATACCAGCGAGAGAAGAAGTGGGGAAAATTGGCACCAACTTGGGGAGGACCCTACGTAATACACGACATCGCAGGAAATGGCTCTTACTATCTGCGCAACCTGAAAGGCGAAATCCTCATGCATCCGTGGAATGCCAAATACCTCAAGCCATACTACCCATGACCAACCACCTGCGTGTGCATTTCAGAAGAAGAAAAGGGACTTGCTAGTCCACATGTTTCTATCTCTGACAAAGGAGTAACACACCTTAACTTTTCAATCAATCAAAGCTTTCACTTTCAAGTATCATATCCCATTCATTACCCACGCGCATTTCAATTTATTCAAAACCCACAACCTATACCACATGAAACACATATTCACACAATGTACATAAACCATATGAACCACATGTATATACTACTTACACAATGTACATTGAAAACCGTGTCACACCTTAATAAAGTATCGATACTATTGTTACCCCGTGGATGTAGGCCTTAAGGCCGAACCACGTAAATCATTGTGCAATACCATTATTAAGAATTGACATTTTGAGAGGGATATCCCGCACAAAGCGTGGATCTTACCCACTGCAATATACCGGGCAATATCCCATACTGAGTACACGCATGCAACATATCGGAGCATACACATGCAATCTCGTGGAACTCCCCCTGGCGTCATAAGTGTACGACCGGGGCGACTTCTGAACGAGATACCCGAGCAATATTACAAGCCGCGAACTCAATGGAATATATCCTTGAACGTCGGCGGACCCCACCGTTCGAATCCCCGCCAAGGAATTCGGCGGACGGGTGCAGGTCACAAGGCAATTCCGGGATATCAACCTACGGAATGCCGCAAACAATACACTTTCTCAAATTCAAAGATCAACATCCTTGGATAGTAAATACCACGAAGTATTCATTACGTTAACTTATTTGAAAAAAAAAAAAAAAAAAATGCAAATTCAACAACATTCGAATTCGATTTAACACCAAAGTTTGATCTAGTACATGACAGCTGATTACAAGCCTAGCAAAAGAGTAGCAAAAACGCCAAAAAGGATAAGCAAATCGAGATCAATCACAGCATACTAGATGTGACCCTGCGGGAAGGAGCGTTATCCGCGGTTTGTCCTTCAAAATGAGAAGGAACACTACCACCAGAGGGCCCAAGAGCCCCGAAGGGAGCGCAGGGCGGGCCGAGTGTAACTCTTGTTTAACCCATGGTTTTTCCCGAGATCCAACTCAATCTCACTAAGAGTTCTATTAATCTCCTCTCGCCAACCAAGCGCTTTGAGCCACGAAGCCTATGGCTACACTCTTCATCTCTACGGCGACTCGGGGAAGTGGAAAGAAGGTCCACCTTTTGATTGGCATGCTTCAGCGTTTCCTCCCCGAGACAAGGCCTGGCCACGATGGTACTAACTTGGCCCTCCAATCAACTACCTTAGCTTGAGCTTCGGCAAATTTGTCATCCGCACTCGAAGCTGTCCTCGGGAGCCTCCGTGCAGATAATGGAAAAGAACAGTTTATAACAGAGCATAAGATAAAAGCACACTTTCGATGACAAAAACGTATACCTTCACAATGATCAACCATGAATCCTTTCGCTTCTCGCGGCATAATCATATTCATCGATAACCTATCATAATCTACCCGCGAAGATTATGAGCATACCGACTTCGCTCGGATCATTTCGAAGCATCTTAGTCGGAATGACGATATCGATTAACCTCATCATTCTTCGATTCCAATCCCTTGTTAGGCGATACATAGTCACCTCTAAGTCTCTCTACGCTCAACCCGACGAGCCACACGCCTCGAGACGCAGGATAAAGCACTACCGAGAGCACTACACTCTGCCCTAGCATCGTCTCTTTCCCCGGGCAAGACGCTGCATATAAGTCCGCACATCCGGGAGGGATGAGAAGACCGCGCCGCCGCAGCTCGTCTTCCATCACATTAAGCTTAATTTCTAAAGAGGGGAAATCTGCCCATGGGCTTTCAAGATTATCCTCGCGTCCATAAAAGAGCCCCGTTGAACAAGTGGCGGTCATGGTTATTTCGATTTTGAAGATCTACCAAGAAATGCTTTTTCTCACGCCATTCTTCGGCCATAACGTTATGAACATCCGCGGGCATTCCATTTCACCGACTCACTCTTAAGTTTTTCAACTAACTCCGCAATGCGACCTTTTGACGAGCCCTCTCATTCAAGCCACAACAATTCGGGGACTCCGCCCACATCGAAGACAAGAGACAATGGGAGGAGGGAAGAAGGAGAAAACTCAACAAATAAGGAGCATGAAACTACCAAAGAAGAGGAAGCGCAGACTCGAGATAGACGAGAGTTCTTTCTCAAAGAACCGCTAACTTGGCCTTAACCGAGGCGGCTCGAGCGCAGCTTTGCCTCCTCCGCGTCTCGCCGCTCCTTACGCTTAAACGGACCCTTTGACTCCGCTATTTCCTCATCTTTAGCGGAGATCAAGCTTCAACGCCCGAAAGCGTTTCTTCACAATGTCGGAGCTTCCTTCCCGGAGAGACTTGGCCTTGAAGAGCCGCAAAAATGATGGTTACAATACTCACTCCTCATCATCTATCAATCAAAAGGGAAATTAGTTCACAACACATTTAAGCAAAATCGGGGAAGAAAGAGTAGGACAAACCTCCAATAACCGCTGTTGGGGATAATTGTCTTGGTACCCATCAAGCAATGGCCATCATACCAAAGAATTGGGGGAGGATCCACCACGAGATCAATCCCGCCGGTCACAAGACTCTCGCCCCACACTCCGATCTACCACCTCCTCGGGGGTTAGTTCCATATGCCGAAATTGTAAAAGAGTCCTAACTCTTCTCCCCCTCAATCACAAAGGTGATGAGGCACGACAAGCAAATTTTTCTTCCTCACCCACGCCAAAACAACATCATCACCATCCGACCAAGGACCGCGTGAAGTCATCTGAAGGAGAGTTTAAGGATGTCCCACCAAACGAGGCACCCCGTGCTTAAGGTCAAAACCCCACCAGCGGTGGAGGAGGTGCCGACACAAACCTCGGATGTACCGCCAAAACCCCAAGATCGTGATCCACGTGGGGTCACCCCCGCAGCTATCCTTAAGGACATTCCAAGTCATCACCATCGGAAGCGAGTAAAAATCCAGACAAGCCCCATAACTGCGGGCCATGTCAAATGATTGCTCCTGATAAAACCCTACCAAAGGAAAACTCGCAAAGAAGCATCTCCATCCTTGTCACCACTATCAAGAGCAATTTTCTTACCCTTGTCCCCAACATCTCCAGTACCCTTGTCCCCAACATTCCCAATACCCTTGTCCCCAACATCCCCAGACCTTGTCTCCAACATCCCCAAAGACCCTTGTCACCACCATCCCCATCCTTGGTAGCCCCCTCGGCTTGATCGTTACTACCGTCCCATCCTTGGTAGCCCTCGACTGATCGTTACCACCACCACCACGTGGCCTGACCACCACCACCTCCACCAACGCTCCCACCGGCAATACTATCTCGCTTCTTGAATGGGCGGAGAAGTCTCACCTCCGCTCTTCCCCTCGGAAACATCCTCATCACCATCCACGGATCTGCTCACATCCTCGAACCGCCGTAGAACCCTCGGGGAGAATTTGACGACCGCTTGGGATTGATCCCTTGTCTCTACGCACCTACCACACAATGATAAAAGAGCCATCCGCATCTCCTTTCCTTAGCATAATCAATATTATTCAAGAAACGAAAGGGCATATATACATAGAAAACAAACAACACACCTTAGCAACATCAGGTATATGCGAAAGTTGGTTAGCACCCCGAATATCTTCGTCTTCCGTCGTCAACATCGCGATTATAAGCAAAATCCATGCCTACAAAACTCATCTCGCCAAGGGCAAAGAATGGGCATAACGAGGCGGAGAAACTTCGCGATGAGGACTATCGCCAGTGAGGGTCACAACCATGGGGCCCGGGAACTCCAACCATAGGCCCACGGACCAACGCACTTCAAGAACGGTGGCGGACTCATTCATAGTCATGATCACGCTTAATCCTCTCATCACGGGAATAGGAAGACCTTCGGCACTGGGAACCCTCGCCATTTTGGAGTCACTTACCTCACTCCAAAGTCGAACTTCCCTTACAGAAACTGATGTTCCGCAGACTCACGGAATTACGGTTTACTGGTATTCCCGTTAACATAATCTCCAAAGGATTTGTTGAAATTCTCGAGTATACCACCCTTTCTCCTTTTCTAATTTAGGGGCATAGAAGTCATCATTGTTTTCCCCTTGCTACGAAGATAGCATTCACGAAGATAGCATAGTTTCATCAAGCTGTTGCACCCCGCGATTATGACTTTTCTTGGCAGTATCGCGGCTAGACAAGACCCTAAAGTAGAAATCATCACCGGCTTTATACAAGGGTAGCATCAAACCAGCCTCAAAGCACCCACGGTTGTCGGCAAATGAAAGGCATCATACTTGTAATTGGTAACCATCTCATAAGTTATATCTTTATCGGCGGCATAAACGAACTCGGAAGTCTTTGAAGACCATGCTTCACCTTGAAGGCCTCCAAGATCAATGTGTCGGAAGGTAAACTTCTTATTACCCGAGAGATAAAGGACGGAAAGTAAATGTTAGAGTCTTCCTCAAAGCTTCTCCCAGAAAGCATCTTCCGCGAACCTGCGGCCTTCCTCTTAGGAGGAACTATAGTCTCCAAGACTCTATCTCTCAGGGCCTTTCTCTTCAAGATAGAGTCTTAGTTGACTTACTCGAACTAGATACGGGCGGATTAGTCCGCGGGGGAGGCTTGGAGCGGAGAGGCTGCACATTTAAAGGCCTCGGGCGCGGATTAGTGCTCGGGGGACTCACCTCTAGGCGATTCACGGCATGTTTAGATCCTCGCGGAGGATCACCCTTTTAAACGAAGATCTCGACCAAGGGACGAGGATGTTCGCTATCCCAGCATTATCCTGGGCAAGCAAGGCGGGGCTCCACCACTTAGTAATAGAATCACTCGGAGGTGACCTATGAGGACTCGACGGAGGAGTTTGGTAAGGGACCCAGCGGGTGGCTCGGACATTTCTCGGGCACAAACACGAATAAAAGTACAAGTCGAGGCGGGGAAGATCGAAGCGAAAAATCTCAAGAACAATCAAACCCTAGAATTCGTCTACAACTACTTAAACCTCAAGTTATTATCCCAACTCAAAAAGAAGAAAGATAAAATTAAAGCACACGACTCAAATGGCGTCAACCCTCAAATCCTGGTATACATAAATTTAAACTCATCATCAACGCATCACCAAGATCAAGAACTCAACAGCTTAGGCATGGTGACTAAAACTAATAAAAAGACTATACCAACCACAAAGAGTAAATCAAAGAGCAAAGGTGGCAGCAGCAGCAGCTAGCCACCAAAAGAATAAAGAATACGGGACCACAAGTGCGGCAAACGGAATAAATGTACAGCAGCAACAATGATGTCGTGAGGAAGTTAAGAAGATGAAGAAGACAAAAGAACAGAATAAAGAGAGAATGTGAATTAAATTCACATTCTCTCACTCCCTCTCTTTTATAAGACCAAGAGAAAACCATTCCCCTTACCCAAAGGGCGCTTATGGTTCTGACATGGAAACGTGCACAATAAATGCAGTGTAGCACCTTTTAGGAGTAAGTTATGAGGAGGGAGATAAAACGTACCACACGGTTCTTCTTCCAACAAAAAAGCCAAACGCCTACCGCAAGAAGAGGGGCAAATTAGTAAGTACACTTATTTATCTCCATTGCCACGTAACTACAGAGCCCACGTGGAGGCCATGTCTCAAAGAGGGATGACACATAGGGGCATCCGTGGCATTTAGACAACGTGTGCCATCCACAAGACCAACAAACAAAGATGAAGGAGCATCCAAGTTAGATGATCCCACATAACACCAATGAGTTACTCTACCCCATCACGAGGTAAGATGTAATCAACGGTTGGGGATAGTCCAACCCACGACACGTACGTGACAGTGAGGGACCGACACCGTCTGGGCACGGACCGGATAGCCCCAACCACTCGTATTTAATGCCGCTCAGAGGGCAATGCCCGGACGACCCACGAAGGAAGACAAGGATAGGTCGGCGTAACGGCGTGGGTATCATAGAAGCCGCGGATGACAAAGGAAGCCCGCGACCATGCACAAGAGCACAATCTACTTCGGAGGGCACGACGGGGCCTACGGAGGAAGCGAGGATAAAGCCAACGTGATAAGTGTGGGTAATATAGAAGCCGCGGATGACAAGGAAGTCCGCGGACCATGCACTGAGAGCACGAGAAGATAAGGTCCCCACGGTTCTTGTCAAAACACCCACTTGGATTTAGTTATATATATGAATACCCCTCCCACGAAAAAGGGGTCGGGAGAATCAAGAAATAGGAGAGAGAATTGCAGAAAGTAAGTATGAGTTCGGGGAAATCTCTCCAACCATGTAATCCATCGTCTCCCCTTCTTTTGTAATCGTTTGCTTTATAGTGGATATCTCCGATCCGTGGATGTAGGCCTTAGTGCCGAAACCACGTAAACCATCGCCTCCTTTACCTTTAGTTCTCGTATGGTTTCATTTATGTATCCATATCTCGTATCTATCAACCTGGGAATGATGACGAGATCATGACAAACTTCATGGGTTTGGAATGTAAGGATCATCATCTACCCAGGCATACTATGCTTTTTCCGCACTTTAATCATGTATCTAATTCATGTTAAGA
>JAJJWW010003852.1:0-21036 GCA_023531295.1 Papaver armeniacum | reverse complement strand
CGATTTTTCCAAAAATGTTTATTGGCCAAAAATACCTACACACACATAAAACACCATAATAAGTACAAAAATGAGCACTATCAATATATAGAATCGAGACAAATTAGACACAAACATGTGTCTATCATGTAACTACTGAAAATCCAATATAGTACACCCAAGTAAGTAACGAGACAGATCTAAGACATGATAAAAGTTTTGAATAAGAAGTTCTTTATTAATTGACCACTCAAATACCGAGAAATACAAGTTCTTGAATACAAGGAAACCCTAATCTTACCCTCTAAGCTAGGCTCTCCTCTTTCCAAAGAATCCGACCCTCATACATTGCCCAAGGGCCCCTATTTATAGACCATTCAACCCTAATGGAGTACATCTCAATTTACTTCGTCAGGTTCTCGTGGAGGTGCTTTATACTTCGCCCAGATCATTTTCCATAAAGTTTTCCCCTTTCTTTCGCTGACAACTTTGAGTGTTTGTCGGGACAGCTGTCTCGTTTCTTGTTCCATAATCTACTGACTTCGCGTGTTATCTTTCTAGCCAATTAAACTTACTTCGCACATCTTTATTTCGTGGTCGGTATCTTGTTAAGTACTCCAATTTGACTCGTTCGTGTTTTAAATTCCTTATGCGAGTTACTTCGTTTTAGGATATCTCCTCTTCGTGTTTCGTGTTACCAATTAGTGATGAGGTAATTCTGATATTTGATTTGAAAAGTCACTGATCAGGATCTTTGAGTGATATTCTTCAAACCTATTTCATGCCTTCCTGTGCGTCTACGTGGCGAGCCTATTTTGTGTATCCACATTTTGCATTTTCTTATTCTGTTCGAGCCACACGAGAACTGAATAAAAGCCGCTCGAAATTCCTTGGCTGCCACGTTCTCCACTCCCCGGTTTCCACGCGACCACGTTCTTTCGGTAACTGGTCATTGTCGGTTAAGATTCCTCGAACGTGCCGTCAACCTGTTATGCCGGTATCCTTCTTTGTTCTATAAATATCCAGTTCGACCTTAACTTGGGGTTTTTTCTTCTCCCTATTTTGCTCTGTGAACTCAAGCTTATTACTTCCTCTACTCTTGCTTCTGTTCTTATCACCACCCTTCATTTTTCTCAACTTTCTCACCTTCCCTCCGCTATCATGGCTCCAAAGAATGCTTCAATGCCTTCCCCACTAAAGACCTTCTAGGAATTCCAAGCAGATTTCTAGAAGATGGGCTTGTCTTTAATCCCTGCCGTTGCCTCTTCAGTGAGTCCTCCCATTGTCGCTACTCAAGACATGGAGCTGAACTATAGGTGGATTCAGTCCTATACCTGGTCTACAGACAAGATGATCGTCACCCTCGGCCAGTTAAGAGCGGGGTTGTCCTTTCCCTTTTACAATCCTTCCAACCCTGTTTTCCTCGAGATTTTGAACAAGCTTCAGTGCGGGGTTTTTCAGCTTTCTGGTGATGCAATCCGTATCTCCAACGAGTTTGTAATTCGCTCAGAAAACGGTACTTCTCAAGTTCCTTCAGCGGCTGAAGAGTTCAACTCTCGACCATTCAACCCTAATGGCGTACAGTTCAAAGAGGAGAAGGAGCATTCCAGCAAACAAGAGAAAAAGATAGAGAAGCTTCAGAGTAAGTTCCCTCCCCCTTGCGCATCCATTCCTTGCATTTTCTTTTATTTCTATTATTTTCTTATTTTGTATTTCTTCAAGCTCGATGCATGCAACGTCAATTGATGCTTCCAAGCATCCGCCTCATTGAGGATATTCGTGTCGAGAATCTGAACCTCATGACTCAGAATGATTGCTATGTGTCTGAGAACCAGATTTGAATGAGAAGGTCGAGACCCTTTTTTTGCAAGTGGACCGTCTGTCTATCGATTTTTCTCGTAACGAGGAGCTGAATCTTAATCTTCATGACGAGATGAACGCCTTAAGTCAGAGCTTCAGCGAGTTAACAATTCCCTTATTACTTCGAGAAATATTCATTCTTCAGCGTTAGCTGCCTATAAGAGGTTGGAGGAAGATAACGAGCGCGTGATCGGTAGAAAAAACCAGGTTGTGGTTGATCTTCGTAAATCTCGCAACAAGGTAGCTGGATTAAACGAGGAGATTGATTATCTGAAGAAAAAGGTGGAATTTCTTCAGACTCAGCTGGATAACTAACGCTCTAAGTCTGTCAAATCTTCCTCCCAAACCAAGTTTGCAGATCTTCTCAAGAACAAGGGTGGTCTCTTCATTCAACCTAGCAAAGATACTTTGAAATCCGGTCATGGTAAAGGTTGGAATAATGCATATCACGAGCTATGCGTTCAACTCCAAGACTCGGATCTAGCAGTCTCCAGGATGGATCATTTGTATATCGATATCCAAGAGACTTTGAACACCACTATCTTACATATGGAAGGTAGCTTTAGGTGTAATGTGAGATACTATTGGTTATGTCAAATTTCCGGTTTCTGATAAGGTTTTGTTTTGTTTTTGCAGAATCCGAAGAGCGTTACAAGAATCAAGTCCTTCACCTTTCCCATGAAAAGGATGAGTCTTGCAGAGAGGTTTCTCGCCTCAAAGATGAGGTCAAGGACTTGAATGCTGATATTGACGAGATGATAGTAGATGCTGCCAGAGTAGCGAAGTTAGCTCGCAAGAATCCCCAGAACTACTTGGTCCCTCTCTTTTCGACAATTTCTGGGACGAGCATGGTATTCCTCATCCTACTTTTCCTCTGAAGGTGTTCTCTGATGACGAGCAACCAAAGGAAGATAGAATCATCTCGGGTGAAGAAGACAAGCTCACTGAAGGTGACGAGGAGCGAAAGATCGATAAGGCAAAGGTCAAGGAGGAAGAGTCCAAGGGTCTGGAGCTTAGCTCTGATACCATGTAAAAGTCTGTGGGCATCTAACTCAAAACCAATTGGCAATGAGTGGAGCGGCCCTTCCATATTATATTTTATTTAATCACAAGCGGATTATAGCGATGTGGGACTATTTGTCCTTTCACATGTATACCATGTTAGAATACGGGCATCCAACTCAAAACCAATTGGCAATGAGTGGAGATGCCCTAAGGGATTATAAACCGCAGGATCTTAGATTGCCCAACAATGTGGGACTAATAATCTCAACATATACACTTCTAATCTTATCGAGTCTGGTCATTCTTCTCTAACTAATGGTATTGCTGGTCTGTAACTTCGGAAGTGACCTAAAAATTGTAAATCTAAATGTGAAGTCGATGCCAGCCTATGGATGAACTTTGTCATTTTGACATCTGAAAATATTCACAAGTTACCCTATTCTTTAGGACTTTTGTTAAAGGGAGAGCAAAATGTGATCCGAGGAGCGCAAAAATCGTAGTCGACTCACTAACTAGGATCAACTCAATAAATTTTTCTAACTTGGTCTAAAATATCCTATTAATCACACAAATCATTGGCACATGTTAAAGAAAACTATTTTCTTATCGTCTTTTTCTTCTGAGAAAAAATCCCTAACTTAAATCGATTGTATTGTCGTTGATTTTTTATGCCGCTTGAAGAGCTTATCAGGGTTTATTACAAAATGGTTGGTTTTATTTGGAGCAAGCTATAATACGGACATTATCTGAACAAAAACCTTTTAGTTCTTCCCTGATTATACTTCTTTCAAATATTCTTAAGTTTATGGACATGTTAATCGGAAATGTGGGAACTGATTAAGGATCGTCATATTTTGGAAGTGTTTAATTGGCAAGTGATGATGTCTCTGAATTGAGAGCTTTGATTTAAATAAATGAATCCTTTCTCATTTAGAATTGGAATATGAAGCCCAATCTGCAACAAGACGGCATGGTGCAAAGTAAGTCTGTAATCAAAATTTTGTGAATTAGTTTAACATAAAATAACACAATTGCATTTTCCCTTTCAAGTATCCGTTTGTTTGTACGAAAGCAAAGATTCTGATAGGATCCTATACCAAAGGGATCAGTATCCCAACAGATTCCCAAAATTTAATTTAAGTTTTCTAGGGTTCATGACTCGTTATGGAAGAAGAAGCCTAACAAAGGGAGTTTTAGTTTCTTTGGACATGTGTGAGAAACGTGTGCGGCTAGTAAGGATAAATTTTGAGAGTTAGAAAAAAACGTAGGATTGAGCCTAGTTAGCGAGTTGATTACGATTTTTGCACTACTCGAGATCGCTTTTTGCTCTCCCTTTAACAAAAATCTTCTTTAGTGATTAACAAATTTTGGTTGCATCTTTACCTCCCTATTCTTAGATAAGCTTTCATACTTCGTGCATGTTACCCGGTCATGCCATGAAGAGCTCAATTGGTTTTACTCATTTATTACTTCGCATAAAACTATTTCTAGTATAGTATATAGTAGCTTTAAGTAACAAAAATATTCTTATGACCATTTATTTAATTCTTATATTTTTCATTTATACGGTTTGATATTTTGCATATATTTTGTATAGTGTAATATTCCAATATACTTTTCATTTATATAGTTTGATATTTTCCATATATTTTGTAGTTAACGACAATATATCTGAAAATCGATCAAACCATTCCGCAATATTCCATACGAAGTTGTGTTTTTCTTCATCAACTAATTTCATCTCATTTCCATAATGCCGATCATTAGCCCTGAATTGCTCCGCTCTCAAGTTGAAGTCCTAGGAATTATATGTTCCTCAGCTTTATTTGTTTCTCATATACCTGCATATCGCGAAACGATTACTGTTAAAAAGAATGTAATTTGGACCATGTGCAACTTATATTCGATGATCCGGTTTCAATTTTGGATTCTATATGGTTTACCATTCATTACCCAAGGGAATTATCTGTTCGCCATTGGCAATGCAATAGGTTTCATTACCGAACTCATCAACATCATCATATACTTCATATGCGCTGACAAGAAACAAGAGGGATCTTGCTTGTATATACTTTTCGTGTGTGAGATTCTTGCCTACACTGGTTTAGTGCTTGGTCTTCATGTCGCCCGTACTCATCTCCCGCAAGAAACACTGGTTTTGTATGTTGGATTCTCGTGCACGAGTTTAGACTTTATTGTAACTGTTTTTTATTGTGGGTGTCAGTCTTTGAGTTTGGTTTTTGGCAAAAAAAGCTTCAAACAGTATGCATCATCTTGGCCTTTGCTAGCCAATATCCCAAATAGTATGATTTGGTGGATATATGCGTTGCTCTCTAAGAATGTGGTACATGAAGATCGCGATACGTATATATTAATGAGTAATAAGTTTCGTTTAAGAATGTACTGCAACGATGGTGATATGGTATGTGGTCTACTGCGTCAAGTTCTCTGCAGGAAAAAGAAGTAATAATACTGATCGTGATGAACCTTCCACTGCAAGTGCTGATGGTAATCATGTACAAGGCGGCCACCCATGAGAACAAGAAATGTCGACTGGAAGTCTACTCAAGCCGGATACCAATGACGAATTTGCTGATTGCAACCTTTTGGGTGCCTGATCTCCCTCTGAAACTTCTTTTTTTTGTTTTAGCAGTTCTTTTTCTTTGCATTGGCTTTCTCCTTGTTTATTTTTTTATTTTTTTTTATCAGAAAAAGAATATAATGATATTTATAAAAGAATAAAGAAGACAAGTGAAAATACAAAACTATGATCAAATTAACAGATCACAGTGCAGTCCATTACAAAGCACTCAGCTCTTCACTCTCTTACCAATTCCTCCCATCTGTCAAAGCGCACTCCATCCAACACCTGATGGCTGAGCCCAATATTGTTCTTATGACCTGGGATTTTTGTTGCAGCTTCTTACAACCCTTACCCGATCCTGGTAAGGTGAGTATATGTAAAATTTTGTTAAAGCCATGCAACAAAAAAAAAAAAAAAAAACACTAGACCGTGGGAAAATTTGTTAAAGGCATGCAAACCAACCAAATTAGCTAGAACGTGGGATTGCTTAAACCTCCGATCGACCTTGTGATTCATATCATTTATCTAAGAAGCTGAGCTATTCTAGTTTTCAGTTTCTCCGAGCTAAAATCCCATGAGCTAAAATCCCATGATTGACCAAATACCATGATCTCCGTTCTTTTTTCTTTTTTTTTTTTTTTTTTGATTTTTAACAAGGAATATTTTTTAATTTTAAACCCGTAATAGCTAATTGTTAGTAATTCTTATGGATACCAAGTATATTTTTATTGATAATTATGGAGAGATTATCATATATGTCTTCACCGAATCACCTTCTCGTTCGACAGTAATTGAGTCAATTCTCGATCCCGCCCATTCAAAATTTTCAAATCTGGACCTGAGGCTATAGGTTCCATGAATCATTCTATATGGTTCAATTCCTGCAAAACAATAAGTACTCGATAATGATAATTAGTAGTACTAGTTTTATTACACTATGCCAAGTACCATCTGCTAGAAGCAAAACAAATTCCTTTTTCCATCATATTAAGGAATCAATGATTCCATTGGAGTAATAGCAAGCAAATGCTTGTGATGGTGAAAGAACATATATAGAGCATATTACAAGAAGTTTGGGCATATATTGGTTTGAATTTCATAAACACTGATTGCCGATACACACATACAAGAAATCAAAAGAGAAAGAAAAGACATAAGACTTATGTATCACAAAACAATATACATCTCCTTCGCCAAGCGGTATATGCCTTGACAACACATCAACCAGCTCGTATTTCGTCCACAGACCTTCACATTTAACTTAGGGGGATACATTTGTTACGTATCATCTGTTCATCTTAAAGACACGTTTTGTCAGGCAACACTGGGAAATAAGTTTAAGATCACTCTCACAAATACACTTCAAGTCATCATAAAGTGAACCATCTATCATGTTGAGTTCTTAATTTGCCCTTCGCATTGCTACAGAAGATCTAATATTCAGTGCTTGTTCAACATGATCTGGGCTAGCGGTATATATGCGGAAGGAGTGTCGCCTCAGTATGAAATGTCATTCCGGAAATATGAACACATTTGAGCGAGCTTCCAAGATGAGATTCTCTGTAAAATTTCTCAAGCTCCTCCATAACTGCTCCGGATGTTTTTCTTTTTCAGCTTGAGGACTACGGTTCGCCAGAAACAAACCAGCTGCATTGAGTATCTCGACTTGCTCATTGTCATTTTTCCTAACAAATAACTGGTTCACGCTATGGTGACTTAAAACGTATTTGTGAGACTGAACTTTGACTTGTTTCCCAATGGGTCCTGAAAAATCATGTCTTTAAGATGAGCAAACAATACCTAGCAAATGTAGCCCTCAAGATAAATGTGAAGGTTGGTGGTCGAAATAATGTGCCTGTTGATGCATTGTCAAGGCGCATACCTCTTGTAAGTGACCGGCAAACCATTATCTTTGCTGCTGATGTTTTTCATCCCCACCCAGGAGAGGATTTCAGCCAGGTTCACTAGCGCAAACACACCCAAATCGGCAGAGAGTTTCCACGGGTAATCTTGATAATAAAATATCAATCTTGCTAACATGATATTCAGAATACTTAAGAGGAGAAAGACTACTCGTGTTCCTAAAGTAGGTCTAATCTTGATAAGTCCAGATATTACCTATGCCACATTGATTTCATACTCATAGTCCTCGGTACCTAGGGTTTCTAACACAAGTACAGAACCAGAGTTTATACCTATGAGAGATTCAATAAGGTGATATTTTGAAAACGAAACAAACATCTTATCTAACGCAAACATCTCCTAAAAAACCAAAACCAGAAAAGCAGTGGGAAAAAGTCTTTACCTGAGCATCATGCATAACGATTGCAGCGAAAATTCTAGTATCCCCGAAAAAATAGAATCTAGAAATCCCCAAAACACAACACACAGACACGATTATGAAAATCAAAAGCAAAAACCCTAGCAGCCAAAAATAAACAACTCTCAGAGACTCAGACTAACTGGGAATAGCCCGATTGTCCTCTCATACTTTAGGTCATATGTGCTGTTCAGAAATCGCTCTGTTTAAAGTGTTAAAATTTTGGAAATCCGTCGTTTTTTTTTTTTACTTTCCATATATAATCGAATTAAAAAAGGAAAGAGTATCAAAAATAAGGGGCAAGAAAAATAAAATAAAAATTGTGTATATACTATATATTTTTTTTCCTACCATCAGGTTCATCCTTGAAAGGACATCCGTTGTCAGCGTGTTTGAGGTTCCATATTCTTAAACACCGATTCCCTGGAAAAGAAAGTTATAAATTTTCTATGATCAAGAAGGGTAAAATCGTGATCGTATCCTCAAGATTCTTAAGAAAATCTCATGATTTGAAACTTGTCACATCCAACTTCTTGTGATCAAGTTAAATGTAGTAACTACAAACAGCTTGTGCCCGATAGAGATTTTATTGCGTCGTGTTTTCTCCTGATTTATTCCTCTCCTTTCTTTCTGCACTGTTGCGTTTCTGTTCACCTAATAGCGTTCCCATTCTTAATTACAATGTCGACTATCCCGAATGTGCTCCGCTTCCAAATTGGAATACTCGGAGATATACGTGCCTTGGTTTTATTTGTTTCTCGTATTATACCTACTCCATATTGCGAAAAGTTTGTTAAGAAAAAAGAAAGAAATGAGTTTGATCAGTTCAAAAAGGATCATGAAAATTCATGGATTTGCACTTCAAATCACTTAGTTTCGCTATTCCGCTTTGCACTTTGGATTCTATATGGTTTTCCATTCGCTAGAAATGGAAATCATTTGTTCGTCATAAGCATGGCATTAGATTTCGTTATAGAACTCATCTACATCATCATATATCTCGTCTATGCCGACAAGAAACAAAGATTTTACGTGTATATATAGTTCTGGTGAGTGAAATTATTGCCTACGCTGGTTTAGTGATTGGTCTCCGCATTGGTGGTGTACGGCAAGCTGCATTGATGTATTTTATTGCAGGTGTGTGCGTAGTTTTAGAGTTGTTGGCAAGTTCATATTATTCCAAGTTTCAGTCCTTGCATAATTGGTTGAGCGCACAAAGAACTTCAAAGAGTATGTGTCGTCTTCGCCTAAAACAAAAACAGGTATGAGGCTCATATGGTATCTGTTATAGGATTACTATGTAAAATCCGTCTATTGTCACAGGATATTCAGTGTGCGAGATCAAAGAGATAAAAAAAAAGCACTGTTATGTATCCGTAAATCGAGTTTCTTAACTAAACCCTCAACCATATAAATGGGCTGGTTCAACTGCAGGTAAGAGTTTAGGTGAAACATGCATAATGTTATCAATGTGAAATTGCTTAATTCCTACTCTTATGTATATATATAAGAACATCCAATCTATGAAGGGATCAATAAGATTGCGGGTACTGAACGTAATATATTTTCCCAATTCCAAATTAATTACTCGATGTCTTGATTTATCTTTGCTCAGTTTACCATAAAAGTTATGTACTCAATATAGTTGAAGGTCTTTCTATTCAATGAAAAACATTAGAGGCACTCCCAAAGATTCAATCAGGTAAATTCTTGCAATTTTTTTTTAATGTTTTCTTTTAATTTAATTTGATTTGAATTCCCAATTTGAATTTACAGTGGCGTTTACCACCATAATAACTGACTTGTGTTGGATTCATATCTCTATTGCAGGAGATGCTTTGAGACATTGGCGAATACTAAAAAAGCAGAAAAATCCATAAAATAATATTTTTATTCCATGCGTCCGAATACATATTGTAAGAATCAATAATATGCACAGTTTGATAGTTCCTCAGATAAATTTTAGTCTTTTTTGAAGTACATAACTTATCATCTAATATTTTTTATTGACAGTACTATCAACAGAAGATTGATATTGACGCTCTGAGGTAGAAGTTTCCGTGGTTCATGTCTTGCGAATTCTCTTTATATATCGCGTAGAAGAATGAAATATTCTCTTTACTGCATAGTTTTAGAGTTGTTCGCAAGTTCATATTATTCCAAGTTTCAATCCTTGTATAATTGGTTGACCGCACAGAGAGCTTCGAAGAGTATACGTCATCCTCCCGCAAAACTAGAAGAAGAGTGATGCTCATATGGTATGTGTTATCGGATTACTATGTAAGATCGGTGTATTGTTATGTATCACGTATTCACGTAAGATGAGCTTCTTAACTAAACCCTTAGTCATAAATAAATGGGCTGGTTCAACTGCTTGTAAGAGTTTAGGTGAAACATGCATAATGTTGTTATTGTGAAATTGCTTAATTCCTCGTATCATATATGTAAGGACATCCAATCTATGAAGAGACCAATAAGATCAGTATTGAACGTAATATATTCTTCCAATTCCAAATTACTCTATTTCTAGATTTCTCTTTGTTCAGTTTATCATAAAATTACGTACCCAAAATTGATAGTCTTTCAGTTGGATGAAAAATTTAGAGGCTCTCCCGAAGCTACACTCAGGTAAATTCTTGCAACTATTTTTTATGTGGGTCTCTCTCTCTAATAAAATTAACAATAGCTCGTCTCCAAAGAGCATATGTTTTCTGAAGTTAGTCACCACCATCACTTGGATAGACTTTTTCCCAATCCACTACAGTGTTCATGACCTTCGTAGGAGTAGGAAACCGGCACTACACCAAAACTAGGATTTTGTAACAGTGTAACCTGTCACAGTTTATTTTTCAATCACAGATACACTTGTGATAAGGCCTGCAATAGTTATAACTGTTATTAAATTTTGTATTCGTGATAATAATTAGGAATATTAAATTCTTTTATTATTCATAATAATATTTGTTGACAATTTTACAGACAATCACAATTATAATTCAAAGTGATGATTCCACCCAAATATTTCACAACATCTAAAACAACCCCAAAATTATAACACTTTGAATTTTACTTGTCACTAATTTTCCCACATTTATACAAACTAACAATAAAGGTAATATGGTCATTTTCACAGTCTGTAACATTTACTTTACTTATTTCTGATAAGGGTAGTATGGTCATTTTCACAGTCTCCATAATATTTTATTGCACTATTTTCCAATAAGGGTAATATGGTCATTTTCACAGTCTGTAAGAATTACTTTACTCATTTCTGATAAAGGTAGTATGGTCATTTTCACAGTCTCCATAATATTTATTGCACTTTATTCCCGTTTGTACCCTATTAAAATAGTGTATGTGCGTCGCACAAACTATTTGATGTCGGTACAATACGGTTTATTGTGGAAATCGGTGGTTTATTGTGGAAACCGGTGGGTTTATTGTGGAAACCCGCATGGCTTATTGTGGAAGCCTAACCCGGTTTATTGTGGAAACCGGTGGGTTTATTGTGAAACCCGCATGGCTTATTGTGGAAGCTTAACCGGTTTATTGTGGAAACCGGTGGGTTTATTGTGGAAACCCGCATGGCTTATTGTGGAAGCCTAACCCTGGTTTATTGTGGAAACCGGGGGTTTATTGTGGAAACCCGCATGGCTTATTGTGGAAGCCTAACCCGGTTTATTGTGGAAACCTGAGGGTTTATCAGTGGAAACCCGCATGGCTTATTATGGAAGCCTAACCCGGTTTATTGTGGAAACCGGTGGGTTTATCGTGGAAACCCGCATGGCTTATTATGGAAGCCTGGATTTGGGTTGTTGGGAAACCAAAGGGTTTATTATGAAACCCACTAGGCTTATTATTGAAGCCCAAGAGTCTTGAATAATTATTTATTTATAATTATTAATGATATTTGAGATAAATGCGAGGATCCTAAATAAAGAGGATAATTATCTTAAATACTTATAATTATTATTTAAGATAAGGATTATGATAAATATTAGGGTTTATCATGAATGGGATGTTATTTGAGGTTTATACGGATGAGGGAAGTTATTAGGATAACTATCAAAGCCCTAAAGCTACATCTATTTTTGCCTATATATAGAGGCTAAATCTCAACACAAAAGGTACACAATCTCTATTCCTTTCTTAACAACCTACTTGCATAGAACTCTTGTTGATTTTAGCATCGGAGTGTCTTTGCAGGTACCCCCACCATTTTCAATCAACAATTCTTTGGAGAATCTAATCAACGCGGCGATTTGATCATCATACACGCATCTCGAAGATTGTTGGGGTGATTAATTTTGCACCAACATCTTTTGGCGCCGACTAAGGGAGCGAAGAAGTTCGTGCTCCTAAAGTTTCAAAACTTTTCCAAAAGGGTTTCGTTGGGTTAACATCATCCTGGAAGTTGCGACACGTTCTCAACAAATGCCATAAAGTTTTCGATCTTCATAGTTCGTGGAAAGTTTTCGAAACAATTGATATTTCTTCCTTTTTGGAGTTACGTAAGATCCAAAGTACGTTAATCAGTATCAAACCGATTGGAAGAAAGTTTTTAAAGAAATGAGAAACCAATGGAGGCTTGGTTGTGAATCATCCAGAAGCAAACAACACCATACCCGTGAGAAGTTGTACCAAGCCAAGGCGTAACAAACCAAGTCCAACGATCAGCGTTCAAGGTGTACAAAACCAAAGAGTCAACCCACGAATCGTGAGGAGCGCTGTCGTTCAAGGTGAGGACGAGAGAGATGGCAGATCAGCATCACTATCGTCTGCAGCAGCATCGCCTCTCGTTCACGTTCCGAAGGAGCGGTTCCAAGGGTGAACTATATGTGCGTGCCGAGATCATCTCCTCCAGCCACTAACGGGGAGAGATCGGCGCCTGGGTAGGTCTTCTAGCTTGCTTCCCGGCGGCCGGCTCAACGAGGGGGACGGACGCAAATAAAGGAGTGAGAGCTCGAGCTACGGAGACCCTCCTGCTGGTCGGGGGAAACGCATGCCGGCCGACGTATTAATGAAACACCTCTGCTGTCCCGATCCAAAGCGCTCCGCTGCAAAGTCTGAGACTAACCTCCGATCTATCACTCGGGTTAATAATCCTCGAGCTACTGCGGCTCAACACAACCAACAGATCGTGCAAGGGAACGACCCACGGGTTACGCCAATAGATCCTCGACGGTTCAAGAGCGTCTGCGCACTGGAAAGAGAGAATAACCGTTTAAAAATAGCACTCGGAGAAGAGGAGAGAGCTGAAGTACCGACTATATCTCGTTCGGGAAGTGCAAGGATGAATCGTCGAGTTTGACAACCCACAAAGAGGAAACGCTGCTTCTAGTGATCGACGGGTGGGTCGTGACGATGGAAGATGGACTGGAGAAGAAAGGGGTTATAGTCGGAGTCGCGGTTATCAGGGTTATGATCGCTATGACCGGCAGACTCGTGATGATAGAAGAAGGGCTGAGGAAGAAAGGGGATGTAGCCGGAGTCGCGGATATCATGAATACGACCAATACGACCAACGTATTAACGTTGGAAGAGATGGTGGTGGGACAAGCGGGCTGACATAAACGGAAAGAAGATCGAGTTGTGATCGACATGCAAAGAAATCGGGCGTGAGAAGAAACGGACCACTACGAAATGGATACTAATTACACATAACCGGAGAGTAAATGGTCCATGATCCAATTTGGTACCTTAATTATTTCAAGTACCAGCACATTTTTTATGTTCGATAAACGAGTGTGCAGTCAAGTCGAGCCTCCCAAAACTCCCGTAAAAATGATTAAAGGAACTATTTATCAACCTGATATTCTTACAGCAAGCAGCAAGAATCCAGAGGAACAAGCCTTGCGACATCATCTATGTTAACGTGATCATAGAACAACACAATGGCCTAATAAAGAAAGATGCATATGGATCGATGCATACATGCAAGAATCTCAGGATAAAAGAGCGGTTATCACTTCAACTATCTTTACGATGAAAGTGACCAGAGAGAGACTTTGTTGTCGTCATCGGCATCTGATTCTCGATCTCGATCTGAGGGATCTTTTCCAAGGTTCAGAGGAAGCAACGTTCGTAGATCATCACCTCCAAGCGCGAGTAGAAGCTTCCATCTTCAAGGTGGTGTACAAAGCCAACACTTGAGCATTCGTGAACAACGGCGAATGATATTGTTAACATAGGAGTACGTTCTCGGTTTAACGATCGTCGGTTGGGCTCGCTAACGTCCCGCTAGAGGTACAAGCCAAGGAACCACTTCGACACAAGTTAATAACCCACGGGTTATACGATTAATACCCAGCAGTGACACCCATTGACTTAATAATGCGAGCGGTTTGCAAGAGCTCAAAAGAGAGAACAAGCGACTCGGGGTCGCGGAGAAAAGGAGGGAAGAAGAAGAAGCCATCCCTCGTTCGGAAAATGAAAGAGCGTACCGTCACCAAGAGCAAGCCGGACCATACAGATGGAATGAAACTCGTGATGATCGTCGACCACCGTACCGAAGTGATGAGAGGAGAAATGTGAATGCCGGGGATGACTATCTGAGTCGAGATCACTATGACGATAGCTACTATGATCGTTATACCTCCAATAATAATCATCACAATGCAACCGAAAGGGGTAGGCTGTTGTTCTACATTCGAAAATGGTGAATAACATATTGTATACTTGTACTCTCGAGGCCTCGGCCACATGATGGGGATTAATGCAAGTTAACATCCAAAGCGGGAGCACCGGACCGAGACATGAAGGATTCAAAGCGTGCTTCCTAAGTATTTTGGTGGAAATTGTTCCTCGAACTTGTCACCGAGTATACTTGTTGTTAATAACATGTTGGGATCTCAAAGGTTAGAGACCACGAAAATCACCAAGTGGCGAGGAGAGAACAAGAACGCCGAACAAGCTCTCACTTTAAATTTCGAAATAAGCAGTCGTGGTTTAACACACCACTCACCATGTATACCACCAACAAGGAGTCACGAAGGAAATAAGTAGTACCTTATTACTTTGCTGGGCAGTCCGAAGCCAACTGCATAAGGGAGACAAGACCGAGCTTCTTTTACCGTGCAATTCTTTACAACTTGCTCGAAAGGAAACCAAAGTTCCAAAGCAATTTGAGATCGATACAAGAAAATATCCCAACAACGCTTAAACCTATGTACTTTTGTATACGATTTCACAACAAGTTATTGAAGTTGGAAGGGTTGATGCCGGCGAGTCTTGTAATACAAGGATGCTTTGCTTTCTGGCCGAGTTTTGGGTATACAATTTCCGACGATTCAATCAATCGGAACCCTCAAAGATATGTATGACAGTACGATCGTATTGGATAGCCGAGAAATAAAAAGAAAGAAAAGTTGTCATGTACTACGAAAGGGTCCGAATCGAGGACATGCCACACCAAGACAACATTTTGATGGCGATTCCAAAAGGAAAAATCACGATGAATCCAGAAATAAGATGGAAACGGAAAAGATACCATAAGCTCGGATCCATCTAGCAAGTGAGGATTGGATATAATGGATCTAGTTCTTGCTTCACCTGGGGCGTCTTTGCTATTTGGAAATATCTCTACGATATTGGGAGCGGCTAAAGTGACCCGAGCATTCAATCAAAACCAACATGGTTAAGGAAGTCAAACAATAGGACGATCCTTTTCATTATCATTGGAATAATGGTGGCGACTAAGGTGGAAGGAACGAACGCCTTGGGAGGTAAGTCTACCACGATTACATTATAAATCAAGTTTATCGTCACAATTGAGAACACTTTTTGCATGTATTTATTAAAGAAATACATGCAATGTCTTTCTATAAAAGAGGAAGAAAAAGACGAAGTATTTTGGTTATTAAGGAACAGTTGCAATGTCTTTCTATTAAAGAGAAAGACAGACGAAGTATTTGATTATAAAGGAAATTGTTGCGATGTCTTTCTAATAAAGAGAAAGGAGAAAACAAAGTGTTTCAACATAATTAAGCTGAAGCTAAACTGGAGCGAAAGGAGCAAAGGAAAAATATCAAAGAAACCAAGTCTAGCTTATTGAGAAAGCCCAACAGGACTTATTAAGGAAGCCCGGTGGTTTATTAAAGAAACCAACACATGGCTTATTATGGAAGCCCAATTTGGTTTATTGTAGAAACCAGGGTTTATTGTGGAAACTCACATGCTTGATTATAGAAGCCTGGGTTCGGTTTGTTGTAGAAACCAATAGCTTATTATGAAAGAAAATATATGAATGTCGATAATCAACCTCAGACATCGTGAGATTGTCGCGCATTCATTATTTGCAATTCCTGAGCGCGTTGAGTCGGAAAATTCAAGGCCATTACGGGAGCATAAGGGCAATCAATGTGCCTAGCAAGATACGGGAGCAACCTGCATTCTAAGTGAGGTATGTTCTCAAATTTGAAGTTGATTTATTAATTTAATCCAGATAATTTTTCTATTAAAGAGATAAATTGGAAGTGTTTTTCTATCAAAGAGAAAAACCAAGGAAACGCTTCATTCACCATAAGGTGGGAGATGAAATTAAAGAAGATTTACAAGACCAACACTTGGGTCATATGTTAGCTAATGGAAGAGCAAGAGAACATAACATGCCGATCTATTTGGCATTTGGGTAATTACTATATGTTGTTTAAGTACATTATTGGTACTTTGAACATGTTTGGTGATTTGAGATGGTTAAGTACATTTTTGGTACTTTGAATTATCAAGCCGAGCTCGGGGCGAGGCCACACAACATCTTTGACCAAGGCCACAAAGGTTATCGGATAAGCAACATATGGCGAATTTGAACTCGACAGAAGGTTAGTTCTATTGATTTTCTTAATCCATCAACAAGTTGAGAATTAAGAGGGGCGATGTTTGTACCCTATTAAAATAGTGTATGTCGTACGCACAAACTATTTGATGTCGGTACAATACGGTTTATTGTGGGAAACCGGTGGGTTTATTGTGGAAACCCGCATGGCTTATTGTGGAAGCCTAACCCGGTTTATTGTGGAAACCATGGGTTTATTGTGGAAACCCGCATGGCTTATTGTGGAAGCCTAACTAGGTTTATTGTGGAAACCTGGGTTTATTGTGGAAACCACATGGCTTATTGTGGAAGCCTAACCTCGGTTTATTGTGAAACCCGCATGGCTTATTGTGGAAGCCTAACCCGGTTTATTGTGGAAACCGGAGGGTTTATTGTGGAAACCCGCATGGCTTATTATGGAAGCCCTAACCCGGTTTTATTGTGGAAACCTGGGTTTATCGTGGAAACCCGCATGGCTTATTATGGGCTTTGGATTTGGGTTGTTAGGAAACCAGTGGGTTTATTATGGAAACCCACTAGGCTTATTATTGAAGCCAAGAGTCTTGAATAATTATTTATTTATAATTATTAATGATATTTGAGATAAATGCGGGATCCTAAATAAAAGAGGATAATTATCTTAAATACTTATAATTATTATTTAAGATAAGGATTATGATAAATATTAGGGTTTATCATGAATCGGATGTTATTTGAGGTTTATACAGATGAGGGAAGTTATTAGGATAACTATCAAAGCCCTAAAGCTACATCTATTTACGCCTTATATATAGAGGCCAAATCTCAACACAAAAGGTACACAATCTCTATTCCTTTCTTAACAACCTACTTGCATAGAACTCTTGTTGATTTTAGCATGGAGTGTCTTTGCGGTACCCCCACCATTTTCAATCAGCAATTCTTTGGAGAATCTAATCAACGACGGCGATTCGATCATCATACACGCATCTCGAAGATTGTTGGGGTGATTAATTTTGCACCAACAATTCCAATAAGGGTAATATGGTCATTTTCACAGTCTGTAACATTTACTTTACTTATTTCCGATAAGGGTAGTATGGTCATTTTCACAGTCTCCATAATATTTATTGCACTTTTTTTCCAATAAGGGTAATATGGTCATTTTCATTGTCTGTAAGAATTACTTTACTTATTTCCGATAAGGGTACTATGGTCATTTTCACTGTCTCCATAATATTTATTGCACTTTTTTTCTAATAAGGGTAATATGGTCATATTCACAGTATGTGTAAGTATTACTTTACTTATTTCCGATAAGGTAGTATGGTCATTTTCACAGTCTCCATAATATTTATTGCACTTTATTCCAATAAGGGTAATATGGTCATTTTCACAGTCTTTAACATTTACTTTACTTATTTCCGATAAGGGTAGTATGGTCATTTTCACAGTCTCCATAATATTTATTGCACTTTTTTCCAATAAGGGTAGTATGGTCATTTTCACATCATGTAAGAATTACTTTACTTATTTCCTATAAGGGTAGTATCGTCATTTTCACAGTCTCCATAATATTAATTGCATTTTTTTTTCCAATAAGGGTAATATGGTCATTTTCACAGTCTCATAGAATAATTTACTTATTTCCGATAAGGGTAGTATGGTCATTTCACAGTCTCCATAATAATTATTGCACTTCTCCAATAAGGGTAATATGGTCATTTTCACAGTTTATCCGATATATTTGAACCCGTGATGTTCAATTTTGATATATTTCGTATCCAGTTCATCCGAAAGAGAAACTCAGCTTTACCTCTAGTAATCTTTGAACCTGTGGTGTTCAATTATGATATATTTCGTCTCCAGTTCATCCGAACGAGAAACTCAGCTCTACCTCTAGTAATGAACCTTGTGATGTTCAACTCGTAGATATATTTCGTCTCCAGTTCACCCGAACGAGAAACTTCCAGTCTAACTTTAGTAATCCATGAACCTGTGATGTTCAATTATGATATATTTCGTCTCCAAGTTCACCCGAACGAGAAACTCGTGTCCAACTTTAGTAATATTTGAACTGTGATGTTCAATTATGATATATTTAAATCTCCAGTTCACCCGAAAGAGAAACTCGATTTACCTCTAGTAATGTTTGAACCCGTGATGTTCAATTATGATATATTTAGTCTCCGATTCATCCGAAAGTGAAACTCGGCTCTACCTCTAAGTAATATTTGAACCCGTGTATTCAATTCGAATATATTTAAATCTGCAGTTCAACGAAACTCGAGTCTAACTTTAGTAATCCATGAACCTATGATGTTCATTATGATATATTTAAATCTCAATTCACCCGACGAGAAACTAACTTTAGTAATATTTGAACATGTGATGGTCAATTCTGGGATATTTCGTGTCCAGTTCATCTGAATCAGAAACTCAGGTTTAACTCTAGTATTCGATAATCATAATATGTGCCGAACCTTTTACGAGGTTCGACTATTACGATATTCACAATATGTGCCGAACCAATACAAAATTATTAACTCAGAAATGTACATGATCGGTTGACTTATATTCTACTTATTCAAATAGCCAGAACAATGTGTTTCCAACAAGTTCTGGCGCTTGACAAATCTCTAAATATAAGCCGAACCCTAAATATTTTTTCTTCCAAACAGTTTCGATGTAGGGGTTCGCTTGTTAGGACAATTCGAACCAAGCCGAACTCCTGGTCTACAAGGTAGGTTCATCTCTTAATCAACACTTTATTCTAGCCGAACCTGTTCTTCCCGACTCATTAGAACTTTAGTGAAAAAGCACAAATTTTTGATGATTTAACCTACAAAGTGAGATTAAACATAAGATATGTTGGAAAATTTCCGCTAATGACCTAAATGACTACAATTCAAGGGTAACTAAATAATCTACACATTTTTTTCTCACTTTCCCTTCTCCTTCTAAAAAAAACTAACTTTTTTTTCTTACTCAAATTTTTATCTACACAAATTAAAAACTAAATAATCCTAAAACTAATCACTAATCATTAATCACTAATCAGAATTATTTTAACTAATCATTAGTATTATCCAAAAAGGGCAGATTTGCCATTACCAAAAATATTTGGTTAAGGGGCTTCTGATTTTGCTATTTACACTCCTTTTTTGTCTTTACTTGGTATGCCCTAAAAGATTTCTGTATGCCTAAAATCATAGTTCTAAAAAAATGGGAAGTTTGGATACTCTAGCGGATGAGGTGTAGATTTGCAGCCTTGCAGGCCGTACATATCAATGGTTTGGAAGGAAGTTTTCATAGATATTAGTCCATATCCATGGGAAGTACTTTTAAGAAGTGCTTTGCTTATTTTTGGTGAATTTTTCTAGTACGATTACACATTCAGCACATGCCATAATAGCCGATGCACCATAAAGATTATCATACTAGCTTGTTTCTGCTAGTTGGAATTTAGGTGAGCTAAGGATTCAGAAAAAGGGGATTTGGTTATTGATAATTAATCTAAAAATTCATGGGACGAACAAAGACATGCCAAGATTACCAGTACTACTGAAAAAAGAGTAGTTGGCACACGCATAACAACAATTTTTTATGAAGGCTTCGCTGCTTACTATATATACACAATAGTATGTGTGGTGCACGTCAAGTGTTATAATTTGAGCAACTACATCCTTTAGTTCAAGTTCTGTAATTAAGGAAGAGAAAAAAAATTCTGGATTGAAATGGAAAGAAAATCTCTCATGGCAATTATGGTAGTTATTATGATGCTTTGGTTATTTCCAGCAATTTCTGAGGCGAAGAGCTGCTGCTCAACAACATTCAGGAGGGGTTGTTTCAATGTATGTCGTCTTCCGCACATTATTGGTAGCCGACCATGTGCTAACTTATGTTCTTGTACCATCATCGACGACAACGCCAGTTGCCCCACAAGCTAAACCTGTACCTGCTTGATCCTAATGCACATGATTTAATCAGATATTGGTTTGTAGATCCTCGAAATGTAATTCGTAGTAGGCAATTAAAGCAGCTGATAATCAGCATATTATTGCAAGTTCAATAAAGTTCTTTCTTTGCACTAAAAAAAAAGGAATCAATGGAGATTTTTTTTTTTTCCTTGTGAGTAAAAGGAGAGTCTTACTACTAGTTGGAAATATAGTCAGAAGCAGAGGACCATCTCAAGGACAAGGTAGGATGAGTTGGATGTGTGTCAAGAAAAATAAAATAGATGCTCAAAGGAGATTATGATTGTCCGTTAAAACTAACTTATGAGGTAAAGCACAAGGAGATTAAATTAGGGAAAAATATCGTTCGGTGCTTTTTTAGGTGGGCCCATGTCTGTTTGGTCCTTTGGTCAAACTCCTGCACTATTTGGTCCATAATTATTTAAAAATATTAAACTGATAAAAATACCCTGGCACTTTTAGGGCGACCCCGAAAGAATTAGGGGCGACTTTTTTTATTCCCAACCCATATACAACGTTA
>JAJJWW010003851.1:0-19066 GCA_023531295.1 Papaver armeniacum | reverse complement strand
TTGTTTAAGGCTTGTATTCAGTCAGTTCATCCACACCTTAAAAACAGCGATGTTTCATACATGCTGAATATACTGATGTAGTACCTGCATAGAATACACACGATACTACAATTAGTCGACTTTCCTAATAATTCAACATTAGAGTGATATTGTGAAGTATCGTGTGTATTCATGGTAGTATACATCGAAAGGCAGTTCAGCATGTATGAACATCGCCGCCTTTAAGGTGTGTGGATGAGATTGAATATACCCAAACAGCGGACCGCGGGTGAAGCGCCAGATTCGAGAAATCAATTCAGCAACTTCAACTTAAACCGAAATGGTCGTCTCCAGACTCTTCGTCACAAAAGTCAGAGAGCAAGTTGATCTTGTAGGAGCTTAGGCTGAAGGCAGGTTACATAGTTTGAGTGTTTGAATACGCCTTGTACAACATCTGCTTCTGTCTGTGCCCTGACTTACCTGTTGCCTGAAAATAGAGAGAGCAAACCCGCTTCCATACAGTCACCTGATCCCACCACCGTGGAAGTGGGAGGCAATGGAGTAGCGGAGCCGCGCCAGTGAGCCACCAGCCTTCGTTCACTTCTCCTGTACTTACATCGTTCATGACTTCGGACACGTTTGCATGTTGCACGTTGTAACCGCCATACAGCCTCATCCTCAGTTTGCACACGATAGCCGATGCCCGAATGTGTGATCGTGGTACCCACAGAAGGCATGTAATGCCAGGACTGAATAACCAAATTATTTCAGTGTCTATAATTGTGAAGTATCGTGCAGATCATGCAGACCGGACCGAGAGACCGCTGCGGCGAAACATCGCCGCTTTCCAAGGCTTGCGGCGCCCATTTGCGCGCCGCCTTACCAGTCATTTCGAGCGACGCCACTGAGGCCATACAGGAAGTTCACTGACCGATCACTCACTTGAAGAGCGGTGAGATTGCGGTGACGCCTCACTGATAGCTTCCAGCGTCTTAGCCGTCCTCCCAAGCTGACGGACGAGCCAGGCCTCATCTGCGATCAGCCGGATTGGGTTAAGAGGGCGTGTTCTTTCTTTCAGCTTGCCTGCAATCAGCATGAACCGCCATAGATCATGCATGTGCAGACGACATGCCGGCGCCCATGTTGTTTAGTGCATCTAGGCCACTCGTTTATCGATAAAGAAGAGTGGCTGAGATTGATTTGCATAGACAACCGGTGCCGCAAAGGATTCTTTGCGGTTTGTCTGTCGGTCGGACATGGAGATAGATGCCGGCTCACACGATGGTCGCATTTGATCAGTTAATCGATTTCGATTCAAAGAGGCAGCCAGAGGTCGATTTGCAACATATAGAAGATGCCGCAAACCTCACGGCCGTGTGTCACCTATTTAGCGCACGCCAGACGGTTAAACATAGTTGGAGCTCCTGGACTGGTCGGTCAAAAGGGTAGGCTCACGTTGTTTGTGTTGATATGTTCTGACCATCTATATTCACACCATCCATCTTCGCAGCATAGATGGAGGGTGTAGATATAGATTCAAAGGTCCGCACATATCAACACAAATAACGTGGCCCATCTACATACTTGACCGACCGGTCAAGACCAACTATGTTTGGTCATTACAATCTGGTGCGCCCAAAAATGGTGACACACGGCCGGCAAACCCTAATTGGGGCTTGCGGCATCTTCTATATGTTGCAAATCGATCACGAGCGCCCATCTTCTCCCCTGGATGAAGGGTCCAGAATAGATTAAGCAGTCCTATAGTATCAACATGATCAATGTGGACCCATCTATCTCCATGTCCGACCGACCAAGACAAACCATGGCCCGATGCCTTGCCTCAGGCGCCCAAGGAGGCATGCCACGCCCTTTAGGAATCTCTTGACAGATTCTGTCAGTAATCAATCTCACCACTCTTCTTTACCGATAAACTTGAGTGGCCTGTGACGCACCTTTCGTGGGATAGTGAAGTATAAACATGGACACCAGCATGTCAGTTTGCCACACATGCATGATCACCTCTATAAACAATTCCCATGCTTGATTCGACCAAGCTCAAAGAAGGGAACTTGCATACCTCTTAACCCCAATCCGACGGGCCGTGCAGATGAGGGTTGCAAGTCATCTCATTCATCCAACTTTACTAAATTTGGGAGGACAGCCTAAGACATGAGTTAGCTGACAATGAGTAAGCGTCACTACAATCACCGCCTCCACCACTCTTCCACATGGGAGTGACGGTCAAGTCGTGGCTTACTCAGATAGCCTCCAAACAATCACTCAAGATGGCGGACATGATGCCATTTTAAGACGCTAAATTTGTGACTTACTCCCGTAGCCTTAAAAACAACATGTTTCATACATGCCGAATATACTCGATGCAAAGACTCGCATAGAATACACACGATACTACAATTATCGACTTCCTAAATAATTTAGTTATTTAGTCTTAGCATTACATGCTACTTTCAGGTACCACGATCCACACATTCGAGACATCAATCATGTCACAAATCGGGGGATACATATTGGGGTATTGGTATGGCGGTTTAAGGCGTGCAACGCGCCATCACAAGAACGCGTCAGAAGTCATGGACGGTTAGAGATACAGAGAAGTGGGCAAGACTGCTGTGTAACACTAACACACAACTCACTACTCCATTACTCCACTTCCCACGAGAGACGTGAATAAGGATCAAATGACTTGTATAAATAGGTTCTCCTCCCTATTTTTCAAAAAAACAACAAGAACAAGTCAAGACAAGACAGAAACCAAGTGTTAATACAAAACGTATTCAAACACTCAAAGCTTCGCTTGCATTGTAAACCGTCACCTTTCTCATAAGTCATAAACAAACCTACACCTTCACAATATCAACACCTTCTTCGCTTCCCTCCCTAAGATCAACCCCATCTCCTTGACTTTGTGACCGAAGAAAGTCTGGAACGGCCATTTCTTGGTTTAGGACAGAGTTGTACAGATTGATTTCTCGAATCACAAGCACTCACCGCGCAGTGCATTTGTTTAAGGTTTATATTCAATCCTCATCCACACACCTTAAAAAACAGCGATGTTTCATACATGCTGAATATACTCGATGTAGTACCTGCATAGAATACACACGATACTTCACAATTATCGACTTCCCCAAATAATTTAGTTATTTAGTCTAGCATTACATGCTATCAGGTACCACGATCCACACACTGAGACATCAATCATGTCACAAACCGGGGATACATATTGGGGTATTGGTATGGCGATTTACAAATGGCAGCGTGCAAAAGTGCAACGCGCCATCACAAGAACGTGTCAAGAAGTCATGGACGGTTAGAGATACAGGAGAAGTGGGCAAGACTGGTTGTGTAACACTAACACACAACTCCACTACTCCATTACTCCACTTCCTCCACTTCCCACGAGAGACGTGAATAAGGATCAAATGACTTGTATAAATAGGTTCTCCTCCCTATTTTTCAAAAAACAACAAGAACAAGTCAAGACAAGACAGAAACCAAGTGTTAATACAAAACGTATTCAAACACTCAAAGCCTCGCTTGCATTGTAAACTCTGCTCACCTTTCTCACAAAGTCATAAACAAACCTACACCTTCACAATATCAACACCTTCTTCGCTTCCCTCCCTAAGATCAATCCCATCTCCTTGACTTTGTGACCGAAGAAAGTCTGGAACGGCCATTTCTTGGTTTAGGGACAGAGTTGTACATTGATTTCTCGAATCACAAGCACTCACCAAGGCAAGCATTTGTTTAAGGTTTAGATTCAATCCTCATCCACACACCCCAAATTACCAAATCCGGCAGGAATAGTTTTCACCCATAAACACCTTGATACTTGGAAATTCGTGCTACTTTGCTGCGAGTGAACACAAATTGTCATGCCATATCAATATTAAGGGTTCATCCCGAAACATAGCACCAAAAGTATTCAATGAGTCTTATATTAATGAATAATATAGGCAGGGCACCGAAATTTACTGAACATCCGGGATTGTTGCTAAATGCACCATTCTGGGTAAATTTCATGTGAATATATTGAATTACACAATAAATGCGCCAATGAAGAGGTTGAACACTCATCACTATTACATGGCTCTGTCACTTTGCAAAGTGACATCATATTAAATGCGGGAAATTTATAACTTTAGCCCTGAACTAAAAACCACCATCAACAGTAAGTCCCTTGCTTAGCATGTAATAGTGGCATTGTTGTGGGTAAGCATGAGATGGTAATGTATACATAAAAATCAAAAGGGCAAGACATAAGAAGATTACGAGAAAATTCGATTGAACTTTGGTAAGAGGCATGAGCAGTCTGCAATCTTTGTGCTAGCGCGCTTCTGTTTTGGCCACGGAGTACTGGTGCCATGTAGTGTTGGTGCAGCGAGCCTTGAATACAAAGACAAAAGTTGAGGTGGTGGAGCCACAAGCACTATAATGTATTGAGGCGGATGTGCATGACAACACAAAAAGGAGTGTTGAGGAATTTGTACGCTCTCAACACTAAAAGAAGGATGTGTTGGAGGCGATGCCCGGACAACGAAGTAGTGAGTGTTGAGGAATTTGCACGTCTCAACACTAAGATGAAGGATGTGTTAAGGCAGTATGCCTTCCAACACAGTGGTGAGTGTTGAGTAATTCAACGCCTCAACACTAAGAGGAGAGATGTGTTGAGGCAGTTTGCCTGGCAACACAGTGATGAGTGTTGAGGAATTTGAACGTCTCAACACTAAGAGGAAAGATGTGTTGAGGAAGTTTTCCTGGCAACACAATGGTGAGTTTTGAGGAATTTGAACGTCTCAACACTAAGAGGAAGAATGTGTTGTGGCAGTTTGCATGGCAACACAGTGGTGAGTGTTGAGGAATTTGAAAATCTCAACACTAAGAGGAAAAATGTGTTGAGGCAGTTTGCCTGGCAACACAGTGGTGAGTGTTGAGGAATTTGAAATTCTCAATACTAAGAGGAGAGATGTGTTGAGGCAGTTTGCCTGGCAACACAATGGTGAGTGTTGAGGAATTTGAACGTCTCAATACTAAGAGGAAGAATGTGTTGTGGTAGTTTGCATGGCAACACAGTGGTGAGTGTTGAGGAATTTGAAAATCTCAACACTAAGAGGAAAAATATGTTGAGGCAGTTTGCCTGGCAACACAGTGGTGAGTGTTGAGGAATTTGAAATTCTCAATATTAAGAGGAGAGATGTGTTGAGGCAGTTTGCCTGGCAACACAGTAGTGAGTGTTGAGGAATTTTCATGTCTCAACACTAAGATGAGAGATGTGTTGAGGTAGTTTTCCTGGCAACACAGTGATGAGTGTTGAGGAATTTGAACGTCTCAACACTACGAGGAAGTATGCGTTGAGGCAGTTTTCCTGGCAACACAGTAGTGAGTGTTGAGGAATTTTCACGTCTCAACACTAAGAGGAAAAATGTGCGAGGTATTTTCACCCGCAACACAAATGGTGAGTGTTGAGGAATTTGAACATCTCAACACTAAGAGGAAAGATGTGTTAAGGCGCTTTGCCTCGGCAACATAGTGGTGAGTGTTGAGAATTTGAACGTCTCAACACTAAGAGGAAGAATGTGTTGAGGCAATTGCCCGGCAACACAAAGGGTAAGTGTTGAGGAATTTGAAACGCCTCAACACTAAGAGGAAAATGTGTTGAGGCAGTTTGCCCGCAACACAATGGTGAGTGTTGAGGAATTTGAACGTCTCAACACTAAGAAGAGAGATGTGTTGAGGAAGTTTTCCTGTCAATACAGTGATGAGTGTTGAGGAATTTGAACGTCTCAACACTAAGAGGAAGTATGTGTTGAGGAAGTTTGCACGGAAACAAAAGAGTGTGTGTTGAGAATTTTCACGTCTCAACACTAAGAGGAAGTAATGTGCCGAGGAGCGCTTGCCCAGCAACACGATGAGTGAGTGTTGAGGAATTTTCCACGTCTCAAATACTAAGAGGAAAAATATGGTGAGGAAGTTTGCCTGGAAACACAGTGGTGAGTGTTGAGGAATTTTCACATCTCAACACTAAGAGGAAAAATGTATTGAGGCGGTTTGTGACCGCGGTCGTAAGCGTCAAAAATAAATTACACTTTCTTACTACTCAAAATATAAATATAGCAAGGGCAAGAAAGGATCGATCCTACGAGAGGTTCAGGGTTGTCAAATTGTTATGGTTTAATATATAAAACACCCTAAGAATTTCGATTGTGTAAATAAAAATAAACAAAAAGCAAAAAAAGTACGCAAATCAAGGATGTGAAAATATTGGATAAAGGTTTCATCTTCAATTGTAAACAAGTTTATGAATATATGAATAGAATTCGTATTTAATCTCGCTATCATCAAAAGCCATAGAATACCTTATTGCAAGAATATAAAGTAAAATTTCTTAAGTTATCAACACACACATTAGGCTCAAAAGATGTGAAATCTACCTAAAGAATAACCTAACGCCTTGGCGCTAATCAAGTTCAATTCCTAGGAGCATTAAGTTTCAAAAATAGGCTAATCAATGCAATTGTAATACATTGCGCAAAACAATTCAACAAAGGTCAATTTCTACATATGACTACGAGGATGTATCACTACAACCTAGAATCATATCATGCTACTCGTATTCAAGGTTATCGCTCGATGAAAACCCTAAAATAGCTATAGATATGGATGTGAGTTCAATCAATTCTAGACTTAACTAAACAAACATTCAATCATATTGCAATCCATCAATCATGCAATTATTGTAACCCGTAGAAATCATACGATAATATTGAGAGAAAACTAATTCATAAAAATCATAACTTGGTTGCAAAATCCAACTACATCTTCAACCAATAATAAAACTTAGTTCATATTCATGGAGTTCATAACAAGAAGAAAGAGAAAAGACTTCATGGTTCTAAACCCTTAAAACTAACTAGAGGCCAAAAGAATCCCCTTAAGATATAATAAAAGTCCTCTCTTTTATATGTTTCTCCAATTTCCATAAAGGATACTCCTTCCAATATTAGGGTCTTCAAAATCCATCTCCAAGTGGTCCACCAAGCCCATGTGTGAGAAAAACCCATGTGAAAATTCTGCCCAAAATCATCACTTGAAAACCGGGATTGTGGCTAATTTGGCCTAAAGATGGCCGAAGTAGTTCAAGTGACCGGGCAAAGTCTGCCCTACCACCGGTCAACGGTCGGGACCGAGTCATTGAGTCAACTCGGTCCTGCACCGGTCAATCACCGAGTCGTTGTCTTAGTATGGACCGAGTCAGATCGATTCACTTGGCCTAAAGCCATTTACGAGCCTTGCACAAAGCCGTATGTTGTGATGCGCCAAGATTGTGCTTCACTGGAAAATCCAGCCATGATGGCTCTCTTGCAACTCTCTTTGTTTTCCGTTCCTCTAACTCGTTCTCACCCATTACAGTAGCTACACCAACACTTTCACTGACTTCCCATTACAAGCTCTGAGCCCTTCTAGCACAGCCACACCACCAGTTCCACCCAGGCTTCCATCACTTCCTAGCCAATCCATTCATAGCTCCAACAAAGTCAGTTACTTCCCTGCAACTATGTTCATACAGCTTCAACTATTCATTCCCCTGAGCAACACCACTACAGCCACCAAACCTTGAGCTCAAATCTAACTCGGCAACCAATGGCACAGCTCTTTGCCTCACACCCAAGCTGCCATACCACCTGCAATTCAATGTCACCATTCAAGCTTCTGTCAAACCATGTAGCAGCATCCCTGCTACAGCTGCTTTACTACCCATCTCAGCCTAAGCATACAAACTCCACCTCGCAACCTCGGTAAGCCCCCTCGCTCTCCGAAACTCCACTTACACAAGCTCGTGCCGTAACCTCGGGTTCCATTTCAACACGCTTTGCCATAATCTCGCCTGCCATTGCATCTAGGCCATGCC
The DNA here is from genome assembly GCA_023531295.1 of Papaver armeniacum. Taxonomy (NCBI): domain Eukaryota; kingdom Viridiplantae; phylum Streptophyta; class Magnoliopsida; order Ranunculales; family Papaveraceae; genus Papaver; species Papaver armeniacum. The sequence continues at coordinate 11,151 of JAJJWW010003851.1, read as the reverse complement.
AGCCCAGCTTATACTCGTAGCCACATTCCCTTCAATCACAAACAAGAAGAACATGGTTTCCTCGATGTCACCACCAGCTTCCTCAATTCATACCAACCCCGAACGCATCCACGATCACCAACTCAAATTGAAGCATCCGCAATTGCATCATACAAAGGCCCATTCTCTCAATTGCAACTCTCTCCCGCAATGCCATTTCCTGTGCCATTCTAGTCTCGATCAAAGCCAAGACTACCATTTCTTTCTTTGTCCTCATAACACCACAAACGCAATGCCAAACCCGCATAAGCTCCACTGTAATTCCACAAAGATTGCATCCAACTTGAATTCTAGCCCTTGTGCAATCTTCAATCCAACACCGCCTACTCCACAAACCCCCGCAACTCAACAAACTTTCTACCAAATTTCATTCTCGCCGTGATGCAACTTCAACCACCGCACTCTAACAAACATCTAGAACCCATTTCACCCACTAGCTTCAATTACAAAGAAAAACCCCAAACTCTAATCTCGATTCAATTCATCCTTTAACCCCTCGCATTTGGTCTCGCAATCACAAAGCAGCTCCGCCGCTAACTTTCATTTTCGTAATGTATTCACCAAAATAGCACTTCCAGTAACCCTAAGTCTTCATGTATAGACTCAATTCATGATGCGTAAACAACCCATCTTCTCGCATTCATACCGGCAGCACCATTAGGTCTTCATCTCCAATTCCATCAAATACCCATCGTTCTCGAGCCTAGCAGGCCTCAAATCGAACCCCTCTTCTCCTTCTCTCGATCATAGCCTTTAACATCACTCCACATACAGGAAGTAGGCTTTGCATAACATTTCGCCTCTCATTTCGGGTGGATAAGTAATAATTGAGAGGAACATTTCTCTCGATTTAAGTTTTGGGTACAATGTCTTAATGACACCCTTGGCATCGGATAAGGGATACCCCGAGTGGATGCCCCATAACATGTGGTCACCCCTTAACCACACCGGCTGCACATTTAATCCTCCTCCTAAAGTTGCCCTTAACCTTGGCTCGGCTCTCCAAGAGTGATTGTCATGAAATGACAACTTTGCCCTTTTTACTCCAATTGGTTGATTTCTCCATCTTTTCCTCCGCGCGACTCCAGAGTACCTAATAACTCAAAAGCACACGTAAGATACATAATTTACAAGAAAACTCGCAAAGAAAGCATAAATACTATATTAAATACGGTGTATTCTACACCTATCAAATTCCCCCACACTTAGACTTTGCTAGTCCTCGAGCAAATCAAACAAAACTTAAAATACAACAACTCCGTGTCGTCGAGGCTACGGTCACTTTTTGCATAAATAACAAGCTTTTAAACCCCTAGGTGTCCCTAGTGGACGAGTTATAGTCTCGTGAAGATTTACTAGAGATATACCTACAAAACCTATATTTCAAACTCCGTCTATTTGTGACAAATCAATGAACGAATCCAAAATGACAGGAGGAGGTACCTTGCAAATTCAATTCATATATTAGTAAATAAAATCTAATTAGATAGTCGAACAAGCCACAATACTCGGAAACTAACAAACCACAATCACAATGAAAAAGATTAAGAAGATGGATAAAGATGTAGATGTTGGCGAATATTCACAAGTGTTCGATGTTTCCCATATCCGTCTCAAGGTCATCACAAGATGAACCTAATCCTATTAGATTGAGCTACTTGGTGCTGAATGCTACATCAAATCAATTGGCATATACAAGGGAACCAAGAGTGACTTTATTAAACACAATAAAAATTTCTTCTTTTTTTTTTATATGATTGGATCAAACTGGATCCAATTTTTTTTTTTTTTTAAAGACGGCATGATTAGATCAAATCGATCCAAGCGCATGCTTCTTGTCGCCAGGTACATGATAGTTGCCTTGGATCCTGCATTCCACGCTTGTTTAGGCGACGGAGACAGGGACTACGTTTCACACATACTGCTATTTCCCAAGTGTCTTTTTATTCCGTTTTGGTCTAATTGATCGGTCCTTTTTTTTTTCTTTTTTTATATATATATTTTTTCATTTTTTTTTTTTTTTTTTCAATTTTTTTTTCTTTTTTTTTTGTAGTAACTAAATCACTCTATTTCATCCTAGCAGTAATAACACGATTTTTAGTGACCCACCAAAGCACTTAGAGAACAATAGATAAATATGGAAAAATAAAAATAGAATGTGATATGGTGATATTCCGAGATATGGTAACAACTATCATGTTAATTGTGATTTCGAGCTATGTTCGTCCCTTTTAGTTAATTGGTCCTCAACTCCTGCATTCAAAATGGTTCCATCCACTAATGGTGTCATCCTAAAGGCACAAATTTCTAGATATCGGAGTTCAAAAACCACAAAATTTTTTCTTGGTTTTTTCTATTTTTCTGATTTTTTTTTTTTTTTTTTTTTATATGTATAAAACAAACTAAAACATATAAATGCTCCCCCACACTTAAACTTTACATTGTCCTCAATGTAAAATTTGAATCGTCCAAAGAAGGTTCAAGGTGGGAAATTCATAAATGATATGCAAAAACAAGAAAATAAAGATAAAAGCAAATGCATAAAAAATAAAAAAGATAAAGGTAAAGATACAAAACCGGTGGGTTGCCTCCCACTTAGCGCTTGTTTTAAAGTCGACGGCCCGACTTGCTTCTTGTAAGATTCATTCCCATATACCAATAACCTGAAAAGTTGAGGATCCTTCCATAGAACCTGTTTTGCAAACACTAGCTTCACACAAATATTAGTAACATAAAGCAAAAGTGAAGCTATGAACCGATAAAAGCTTCCCCCACACTTATTCTTGTCCACACATGGAAGTGTATAAAGAATATAGAAGTCGGGTACGTCCACGCTTTCTTGTTCCATAACTCCGCATAGTATGAGAATCAAGTTTCTCTAATGGCGGAAAACGAGAAACAAAGTCATTCAACAATATTCTCAAAGCACATACATTCAAACCAATAAGAGGTAAAGGAGAAGAAAACAATAGGCAAAGGGTTAGATAAACCTTGCACAATCTCTTGTATTACTTAATCCTCTTCATCCTTGAAAACTCAAGTGAATTATTCACCTCTTTTATATCATGGTCCTCTATCAAACCCTGCAACCATTCTTCGTCCGTTTATGCCTTAACCAAAGTTTCGACATAATCATCATCATTACAATCATGCACAAGTTCAATTGGGTCTTCCATAATATTGGTCATAACGGTCTCATTCTCAACATACTCCTCTTTGTCTTCACCTTGATCGCAAAAAGACTCCATTGTAAACTCCTCGGGGATGTCATCATAAATTGGTTCAAGCGATGTATTTGCATAATCATCATCACTATCATAGTCCTCATAATCTTGTTCGTCGCTGAATTTAGTGTTGCTAATCTCGAACTCATCCTTTTGAATAGGTGAATGATCATTATTACGATCAAGAGTTGAGTTAACTACACAAATATCAACAAAAGTCCCCAAAGGTTCGCCTTTTTCAACATAATTATTCATTTCCTCCTTGTATTCTTCAATGCCTTGTCTTAAAGTGGAAACACCTTTTTGAAGCTCTTGGAGTGTTCCATCCAAATTCTGAATATAGTGTTCCATTTGTTTGTAAAGCTCATTCGACAAAGAAAAGTAGAATTACTTACTTCTCGTATTGTTAGGCCAATTATCTTCCTTTGAATGGGTGGATGATCATAACTACGATCAGAAATTGGGCCAAACATACCATGAGCACATTCGGTCGATGAAATTGGTTCCACGCTTGGTTGTCCACAAATTGACTCCATGTCATCCATAAATTGTTGCATTTCATCTACCAAACTAGAAGAAATATTAATAGGAGTACAACTAGTCTCCCCTCCTTGTGGTTGCTCACTTACATACCCACCGTAAGAAGGTTGGAAATGTATGAGAGTAACTAAAGGGTACGTGGAGTATGGATCATAACCAAAGGATTGATTTTGATTGTACTCCCGTAAGGGTGATAGTTTCATGTTGTTGAGGTTGAAAGTCCGTATTGATTGCTCCAATATGCTCCGGTCCATAGAAATTGGTACCTGAAACGAGATTCTCAAAACTCGAATAAGAACCAAAGAATAAGAAAAGTAAAACTAAACTAAATACAAAAATAAGAAAACCAAAAACAATTAACAACCGCCAGCCTCCCCGGCAAGCTCGCAAAATTTGACCGCTGGGTCGTAAGCGTCAAAATAAATTACACTTTCTTACTACTCAAAATATAAATATAGCAAGGGCAAGAAAGGATCGATCCCACAGAGAGGTCTAGGTTGTCAAATTGTTATGGTTTCCATGTAAAACACCCTAAGAATTTCGATTGTGTAAATAAAAATAAACAAAAAGCAAATAAAGTACGCAAATCAAGGATGTGAAAATATTGGATAAAGGTTTCATCTTCAATTGTAAACAAGTTTATGAATATATGAATAGAATTCGTATTTAATCTCGCTATCATCAAAAGCCATAGAATACCTTATTGCAAGAATACTCCGTAAATTTCTTAAGTTATCAACACACACATTAGAGCCGCGTATGTGAAATCTACCTAAAGAATAACCTAACGCCTTGCGCTAATCAAGTTCAATTCCTAGGAGCATTAAGTTTCAGAAATAGGCTAATCAATGCAATTGTAATACATTGCGCAAACAATTCAACAAAGGTCAATTTCTACATATGACTACGAGGATGTATCACTACAACCTAGAATCATATCATGCTACTCGTATTCAAGGTTATCGCTCGATGAAAACCCTAAAATAGCTATAGATATGGATGAGTTCAATCAATTCTAGACTTAACTAAACAAACATTCAATCATATTGCAATCCATCAATCATGCAATTATTGTAACCCGTAGAAATCATACGATAATATTGAGAGAAAACTAATTCATAAAAATCATAACTTGGTTGCAAAATCCAACTACATCTTCAACCAATAATAAAAACTTAGTTCATATTCATGGAGTTCATAACAAGAAGAAAGAGAAAGACTTCATGGTTCTAAACCCCAGAAAACTAACTAGAGGCCAAAAGAATCGACAAGATATAATAAAAGTCCTCTCTTTTATATGTTTCTCCAATTTCCATAAAGGATACTCCTTCCAATATTAGGTCTTCTCAAAATCCATCTCCAAGTGGTCCACCAAGCCCATGTGTGAGAAAACCCATGTGAAAATTCTGCCCAAAAATCGTCGCCGGAAAACTGGGATTGTGGCCGGAATTTGGCCGGAAAGATCGCCGGAAAGTAGTTCAGGTGACCGGCAAAGTCTGCCCGGTCACCGGTCAACGGGTCGGGACCGAGTCATTGAGTCAACTCGGTCTGCACCGGGTCAATCACCGAGTCAGTGTCTTAGTATGGACTGAGTCAGGACTGATTCACTTGGCCTAGGCCATTTACAGTCTTGCACAGGCTGTATGTTGTGATGCGCCAAGATTGTGCTTCAGCTGGGAAAATCCAGCCATGATGGCTCTCTTGCAACTCTCTTGTTTTCCGTTCCTCTAACCTGTTCTCACCCATTACAGTAGCTACACCAACACTTTCACTGACTTCCCATTACAAGCTCTGAGCCCTTCTAGCACAGCCACACCACCAGTTCCACCCAGGCTTCCATCACTTCCTAGCCAATCCATTCATAGCTCCAACAAAGTCAGTTACTCCCTGCAACTATGTTCATACAGCTTCAACTATTCATTCCCCTGAGCAACACCACTACAGCCACAGCCAAACCTTGAGCTCAAATCTTAACCTGCAACCAATGGCACAACTTTGCCTCACACCCAAGCTCCATACCACCCGCACTTCAATGTCACCATTCAAGCTCACAAACCATGTAGCAAGATCCCCGCTACATACCGTTTACTACCCATCTCACCTAAGCATACAAACTCCACCTCGCAACTCCGGTAAGCCCCTCGCTCCCGAAACTCCACTTACACAAGCTCGAACCTCGGCTCCATTTCAACACGGCTTTGCCATAATCTCGCCTGGCCATTGCATCTAGGCCACGCCTCCAGCTTATACTACAGAGCCACATTCCCTTCAATCACAAATGCAGAACATGCTTTCGATGTCACCAATTCCAGCTTCAATTCACCTCAACCCCGAACGCATCCACAACATCACCAACTCAAATTGAAGCATCTGCAATTGCATCATACAGTGCCCATTCTCTCAATTGCAACTCTCTCCCCGCAATGCCATTTCCAGTGCCATTCTAGTCCGTATCAAAGCCAAGCGCCACCATTTCTTTGTTGTCTCATAACACCACAGCCGCAATGACAAACCTGCATAAGCTCAGCACTGTAATTCCACAGCATTGCATCCAACTTGGAATTCTAGCCCTTGTGCAATCTTCAATCCAACACCATTTCTCCACAAACCCCGCAACTCAACAATTTTCTACCGGCTCATTCTCATTGTGATGCAACTTCAACCACCCGCACTTAACAAACATCTAGGAACCCATTTCACCCACTAGCTTCAATTACAAAGAAAACCCCAAACTCTAATCTCGTATTCAATTCATCCTTTAACCCCTCGTATTTGGTCTCGCAATCACAAAGAATCCCGTCGCTTAACTTTCTCATTTTCGGAATGATTCAGCCAAAATAGCACTTCCGTAACCCTAAGTCTTCATGTATCGACTCAATTCATGATGCGTAAACAACCCATCTTCTCGCATTCATCAATGCAGCACCATTAGGTCTTCATCTCCGATTCCATCAAATACCCATCGCTCCCGAGCCTAGCAGACGCCAAATCGAACCCTCTTCTCCTTCTCTCGATCATAGCCATTAACATCACTCCATACAGAGAAGTAGGGTTTCGCATAACATTTCGCCTCTCATTTCGTGTGGATAAGTAATAATTGAGAGGAACATTTCTCTCGATTTAAGTTTTGGGTACAATGTCGATAATGACACCCCTTGGCATCGTATAAGGATACCCTGCTGGATGCCCCATAACATGTGGTCACCCCTTAACCACAAAATGGCCGCATTTAATCCTCCTCCTAAAGTTGCCCCTTAACCTTGGCTCACTCCCAAGAGTGATTGTCATGAAATGACAACTTTGCCCTTTTACTCCAATTGGTTGATTTCTCCATCTTTTCCTCCGCGACTCCAGAGTACCTAATAACTCAAAAGCACACGTAAGATACATAATTTACAAGAAAACTCGCAAAGAAAGCATAAATACTAGATATTAAATACGGTGTATTCTACACCTATCAGTTTGCCTGGCAACACACAGTGGTGAGTGTTGAGGAATTTTCACGTCTAAACACTAAGAGGAAAAGTATGTTGAGGCATTTTGCCTGGCAACACAATAGTGAGTAATTTTTACGTCTCAACACTAAGAGGAAAAATGTGTTGAGGCAGTTTGCCTAGCAACACAGTGGTGAGTGTTGAGGAATTTTCAAGTCTCAACACTAAGAGGAAAAATGTGTTGAGGCAGTTTGCTTGGCAACACAGTGGTGAGTGTTGAGGAATTTGAGCGTCTCAACACTAAGAGGAAAAATGTGTTGAGGAAGTTTGCCTGGCAACACGGTGGTGAGTGTTGAGGAATTTGAACGTCTCAACACTAATAGACTGAAAATTTATTTGATATGCCTAATAGATATAAAACATTTAGTTTAAGGATAGTTACTTAGCTGTGTCTCCGCTAGGCATGTCCTTCGTGCATGATTGATCTTTGGGTGTATCAGGCTCTCCCGTGAGTAAGCAGCGTGACAAAATTCCCCATGTGTAATTATCCTGAGCATATTTTCTCGTGGAAGATGTGCTTCCATTGCATTTGCTGAAAGGCGGTGACTGCGTTTAAACTTCAAAACCTGAAGGAGGCTTCAGTCCCCAAGTGTAGCTTACTTTGGTTGTACCCCCTTGAATCCACGCCTCTGTGATTTGATACAATCTTATTGTACTCTCCTGATGGGATGCTTGGAACATCACATGGACGAAATATTCTTTGTAGTGGTTGTTGCTATGGTGAAGCTCTGGGCGGGTATCAACGAATGAGCAAATGTTCTTGGAAGCACTGCCGGATCGAAGAGACTTGGTCATTGCGATCACAATCCTTGACTGGGAGGAGTGGAGGCTATGGGAACGAACCTTGTGAAGAAGTGGCGGCTCGAGAGAACGTCGGTGGCCGCATGAAGCGAAACGTTTAAATGGAGCGTCTTCTCGAGGCGAAACGTCAAGCTGGCCTCCTGAGCAACATTGAAACGGAGCGGCTTCGAGTGAAAAGTTGAAGCGAGGCTTATGGAGCGAAATGTTGAAGCGGAGCGGCTTCTAGAGCGAAAGGTTGAAGCGGAGCGGCTTCTGGAGAGAACGTTGAAGCGACGGCTTCTGGAGTGAACGTTGAAGCGGCTCATGGAGAAAAGGTCGAAGCGCCAACGCAACACAAGCCTCGAAGGGCCGGAAATATATCTCACACAGGGCACCTTGGAGAAATAGAGAATCTCACACACATGCTCCATCATATATTACATGGTTTTGTGAACAGAGTCCCCAGAAAGCATTAATGCACAACTCCACCAATTGATATGTAGTCGCATTTGGTTAATGACAATCTAACGCCCGAATTCTGAATCCCTTGACTAATCATTCGGATGTTCATTGTTTCGCTCCTTTTGAGTTGTGGCCATGTCCGTCTCGAGCCTTAGCAAAACTTCTTGTCTTTCCATCAAATCAGCAATGGTAATGGGGGTTGGCTTCCTCTGGACCCTCCGGTATCTCGTCCTGACGGTAGAGTGGCAGAAGCTCTGGTGACAACTGGGAGCGTCACACTTGAAGAAACAATGGGGGTGGCGGCATCGTCTCTGGCTCTGGTGATCGGAGGTGTAACACCTGAGGGAACGTTTCCTACGCCGCTGATGTTGGTGGTAGAGTGCGGTGCCATGGGTGTTGATCATGCTGACAGGTGGTACATTGATGTCACTGAAGGAATGTTGATATCAAGGGCGTTTTTTCGCGGCATCGTGGTTTGTCACAATCTCGACCTCGAGCTCTACCATCTTGAAATTGGGATTGAAAACTGAAATTGGAAATTGTATTGCAACCGAGAGATTAATCTTCCACTGTGGTCGCCAATTATTTGTGGGTAAAAACTGTTTTTGCTGGTTTTGGTAAATTTGGGTGTGTGGATGAGAAACAAATCTAAACCTAAAAAAATGTACTGCACGGGAATACTTTAGACTCGAGACATCAATCAGAAATCCTGGCCTAAACCAAGAAATGGCCGTTCCAGCCTTGCTTCGGGTCACAAAGTGAAGGAGAAGGGTTGGTCTTAGGGAGGAAGCTTAAGAAGGTGTTGAGACCGTAATGGTTAATTCAAGGTGTGGTTATTTTATGACTTATATCGTAATTTGGAACTGGCTTGCGGAATGTAAAATATCAGTTCTTTGGTATTTTTCTGGATACTGTGTTGTTGTTAACCAAAACTTGTTTTTTTTGTTGAAATAGGTAAAACCTATTTATACAAGTCATATTGAACGCACCCTGATCTCGTAGAAAGTGGGAGTGATTGAGTGATGGAGAAGTGGGGTCATGTGTAAATGCTAGAAACCACGTCCTCACTACTTGAGGAAACTCGTTAGTTTACACCCACTACTTCTTGCCGCCACTAACTGCCCTCGCTTCGACACTTTCTTTATAATGGGCGTGTTGCACGCCGCACACTATAAACCGCCAGACCAATACCCTGATGAGCATCCCCCAGTTTGTTTCATGTTTGATGTCTCGAGTATTTTCATGGAAAACGTGTAGCAGAATACTTTGTGTGGCAAGTCAAAGTCAGGAGATTTGCCGCAAAAAAATAGCATGTGATGCTATTAGGCTTGTCTTAGTTGGTCGCCTAAGACTTGCCACAAGCCTGTCAATTCTGTGGCGAATTTGGACGGCTGAGATCGTAACTCATGAGAAAGGGTAGACCCAAATATGGCTCCGACAACATTGGCCCTATTGCTATATCAAACTTAAAGCCTTAGAGAATTACTTGACTTGGTTGGCGTGGCAACTTTAGCTAAATTAGGTTTGGCCTATCGAAACCCTAATTAGTGCGTGTGGCATGCCGCAACACTAAGGGAGTTTTTATGCAATCGGTGCCATGGCCACATTAAAGGAATTATGGCAGGCCATATTATGGGAATAACCACATGCGCCAGACGGCCATGGGTGATTATAGAATGGCGCCATTTTTAGGTTTTTCGGTCCCACATGGCTCGTGGCATGTTCGGCATGATACCGCGGCATAGCTTTAACGTTTGGCATGCCATTGGCATGTTGGCGTGGTTTTTGCAAGCCAATCGGCTTTGTGACCATCTCGGCGTTATTTGCCTTTTTAAAACTTTGGAAGGTTTAGAACGACTCCGATTGGTCAATGTAAAGGGGGCCGCAAAATTGGGCGTGGCCACACTTCTAGTGTGCATGTGGCGGATTTAAAGCGACCTGATTGGTCGGTGGGAAATAGGGCCGGCGAGTATGGGCCCAGCCACAATTCATGTGCATGTGGCGGGTTTAAGGCGACCTGATTGGTCGACGGGAAACAAAATGGGCCTGAGCATCATGGGGTGCGGACACTTGCAAGTGGTGCCGGCTGGCCTATGGCATGGCCACACCTTCCTTTGTTGCTGCTCCTATTCCGCGGCTCCTTTTATTCCTTGTTTTCTGATTTTGGGTAGGATTTTGCACCTACTAATCCAAGGCGGATTAATTTCCAAGTTAGCCTAGGCTTAATTTCGACCGACGAGGTCTAATATATCACAGACGGCGCAAAACCCTAATTTTTGCAAAATAGGCAGTGGTAATATCTGGAATCTTGTGAATTATCACAAAATTGATTGAATTCTATGTGTTGACACGTAGTTCTTTTAAGTTTATTGTCGAGAGCAAGATATGCTTTCCGATTGAGTACTTTTTATGCATGGACCTTAACCTTGATAGTTGGAAATTCGTGGTACTCACATGAGTGAACACAAATTGTCATGCCATATCAATATTAAGGGTTCATCTCGGGGAACATAGAACACGTAAAGTATTCAAAGAATCTTATATTAATGAATAATATAAGGTGGCGCCCGAAATTTACAAAACATCCGGGATTGTTGCTACATGCACCATTC